>SOPF01023564.1:26185-60197 GCA_012979155.1 Hypericum perforatum
TGAATTTATTAACTTGTTTATGAAAACAAGCGTTTCATATTCCATAGAACAAGATTTAATGACACAGCATTCTACAACCAATCAGGTATTACAATTACAAAACAAATAACTGAACATTTTAGCGAAAAAAAAAAGCAACCGGAACAAATGCAAACATGTTCAATTATCTCAATTTCAGTTCACTGTTTACAAAAAGTAACCTTTAGCTTTGCAGAAATATATAAACTGAGATTTTCAAGTCCATGAAAAATCAAGAGACAGAATAGTCTACTAGGATAATTCAAGCTTTGCAGAATAGTCTACGAAAAATCACGGAAAGATTAAGCCACGGAGGAATGCTTTTCTTCCAAGTCTATGATGGTGGGTTAAAGACAATAACAAATCAAACAAGTGAATCGCCTGTTAATTTAAGAATAGTAGCGAATCTGAAATTCATATATACAGGAACTCAACACAATGGAAATCAAACAGCCAACAGAAAGCAGATAACAAAATAAGTCCGGCGAACTTCCATCGGATTTTAGTTATCCACACGAATTTGTTTATTTTTCTACTACTCGAGATGTCTTATCTTTTTCCGACTTGAAGTTCTAATGAGTTCGTAATCCCTCATATAAAGATCCTAACTTAGACCCAAAATTACTAAATTAGGGTGTTAAGTAACATTACCAAATCCGGCATGGTAATTTACTAAGTACTACTTAAATTTTCTTTTATAACAGAAAGCAACTTATTGTCCTCTAAAAAATTCAAGTTTAACTAAATTCAATCAAACTAAACAATATTGAGATGAACTTACTCATAGGTCGATTTTCTTGTCACTCTATCCTTTATTCTTTGGTAACTTTTTATGGTTCTCTTTTCACCCTCTTTTCTTTGTTTTTATTTTTTTCTATTCTGTTCTACAGAATGTTGTGAACTTCCTCATTTTTCTTTTTATTTTCTCTTCCTGGTGTGTTTAACGTATTGCATCATAAAATTTGTTTCCGTATAGTCTTTATAATAGAACTATTTTCAACCTCTTAAACAAGTAAAACACACCAGCTCATGTTGTACTTTTGTTTTTGTGTCATTCTGTGTTACATCCACGATTTTCTCCTCTTATTACCAATGCCACGTTTGTTTCCACTATTTATTTATGTTGATATTTTCTTTTTTTTATTCTAACTTATCCTGTTTTGTGTGGTTTTATCTTATTATTATTATTATTATTATTATTATGATTATGATTATGATTATGATTATTATTATGATTATTATTATGATTATTATTATTTATCATACTTACTTTCGTTATATATGATCTTTATCTTTTTTTTGGTAAAAATATTTTCATTATCTTCATGTTGGTGTTTGCCGAAACTTTTTGACTCGCATGTTTA
This sequence comes from Hypericum perforatum, assembly GCA_012979155.1. NCBI lineage: Eukaryota > Viridiplantae > Streptophyta > Magnoliopsida > Malpighiales > Hypericaceae > Hypericum > Hypericum perforatum. Next base: position 27,568 of record SOPF01023564.1, read on the forward strand.
TAGATGTCAATTTTGGCTAGTCCAATAGTTGCTCACGGTTCTCTATTTATTTAATTTCTGCATTTATTACTTCTTATCGATTAATATCCAATACAGAAGTATATCTAACCACTATTCTAAAATTTCTTCATGACTAATTTGTATTGCTGTTTTTCAACATAATATATTTATCTTATCAAATGAGTTGGTCTCTTTGATTGAATCCAACTAAAATTTAATTGAATATGATCGGATATTTGCAATCACAATAAACCAACGATCACCACAAGCCGGAAATCACAATTGGACGACAATCACATGGAATGAGGATCATTGTGATACCCCGTATATGTACTGTGTGAAAAGTTTAAGTAATTTGATCATTACTATCCATACTAATAAGGTGTACCTTCTTTTTGATCACACATCCTAAAAGAACTCCAAGGTTAAATGCGTTTGGCCGAGGGTAGGATCAGGATGGGTGACCTCCTGGGAAGCTTTCCAGGGTTCATGCGAGTGAGGACAAAGTACGCTGAAAAGACTCGTGTTGGTACAGTGGAGCCAGTCGATCAAATCACGGGACGTTACAATCACCCTTGTCCAACAATCACTATAGAATGGCATTCACCATGGCTCAACAATCAATATGGGATAACGATAACCATAGACTGACAATCATTATAGGGTGACAATTACCATGAGACAATGATCATCATGTATTGTTGGTTTGTATAAGATAACAATTACCATGAGACAATGATCACCACGAGTTGGCAATGACCTTGAGATGACCTTGCAATGACCCATGCTAATCCTACCCTCTGCCAAACACGTTTAACCTTGAAGTTCTTTAGTATGTGTCCGAAAAGAAGAGGCACCTTGTTGGTATGGATAGTAACAATCAAATCACTCAAGTCTTTCATGTAGTACAAATACGGGTACTACATTCACCACTCCTTAAGTATGCGATGTCCTTGTTGTGCCAGATACACACAATCCCAGAATTCCTCACTTGTAGGTGTATTTGATTCCTAAAGCATACGTACAAGTTGAGGTCGCTCTGATACCAATGCTCTGTGATTTGACTAACTAGCTCTATTGTACCAATACAGGTCTTTTCAGTGTGATGTGAGCACACCTACAATCAAGCTACAAGACTCTCGTCAAGTTCAAGTTCCAATTGGGCCAATGACACAAGCAAGAGCCAAGAAGTTTCAAACTAATTTTAATGGATTAATGGAGGAAGTTTGGGCTCAAGCAAGTGTGTACAAGTTCAAGGACGTGCATGAGGCCCATGCAAGGCCATGCATATATTTGAGGCTAATTTGGGTGTTTGACATGCACGTAAACTTCTGGAAGCATGCGCATAAGAAGAATCAAAAAGAATCAGCCTATTTAGTCCATGCATCCACTTGTTTAGGATGCACAATATTAGTTATTCTATTAGATATTATCTATTTAGATTACTTCTTGTTTAGTAGATTACAATCTGGCCAGAATTTACCTATTTAGGATTAAGTATAATTTGGTCAGATTCCAAGCTTCTATTTAGGAGTTAGATTGTTTAGGAACGTTTGAAAACTTTGGAGCCTATATAAAGGCATCCTAGCATAATAAAATGACACAACCTTTTAGACAATTTTGATTTGATAATATGGTGAGTTTGATAACTCTTGAGAGTTCTTGCTTAGGATGGTGTGCTTAGCTAGGACGATACTTTCACTAATCAAACATTTTTTTCATCACTATTTGTGGCATGATTCAACTTTGGACGTAGGTTCTCGACTTCCATTGATTTGGGTTAAGGTGAATCTTCTCCAAGGTTCTAGCATTGCGTGGGTTGTGAGTTGACGGTTGTTCCATCTTGATGTAGCAACGGTCCGAGTATTGATTGATTCTCCACAAGGATCATATCATTTGGTATCAGAGCTACGGCTTCCTACTATCTATCCCTTTAATTCCATTTGTTAGTTTAGTGTTCTAGTTTGTTTTGTATTAAGTAGTTTGATTCGTTTGGTTTTTTGGTTTTAGTTCCAATCAGATTCATGACTTAGTTATTTGGTATTGTATTTTGATCAAGAAAAGAAAAAAGAACAAAAAAAAAAGAAAAAACAGAAAAGGAAACAAAAAAAGAGGAAATAGAAAACAAAAGAGGTAATATAAGTCCAAAACAAGAAAGGAGGCTTGACACGGAAGAAAGGAAAAAAAATCAGGAAACAAGACAAAAGAGGAAGTCGTAAGAACTAAAGAGGCACTCGCAACTAAAAAGGAAGCGGAGGCCAAAATAGGCTTACGGGACCAAAAGAGGGAGTGACAAGCCAAAATAAGCTTGCAAACCTAAAGAGGAAAGCAAGGAAAGAAGCAGGTTTTGAACAGGAAAAAGAGCAAACAAAGGAGACTTCCTATGCAAGGAACTAGTAAACCACACACCCTAATTTTGATAAGTGATCCGTGTAGTCTAAGTTGAGATACTAGCTTAGCAAGAACTTGCAAGGATATCACGAGAGGAAAAAGGCAAGAGTGGTGAGCATATTAGAAGGAAAAAGCCAACTATTTGAGTGTAAATACGAGTGAACTTGAGTGTGACATTCAATATAGGGTAAACATGTGAGGGAGTGATTTGTGAGGCCATATTATTTTAACTAACCAAATATTTTCTTATAACAGTGTAGCAGTATGTCGTAGTAAATGAACGGGAGAGGCAAAACACTTTGGCTAACGTGGATCTTAAGTTGTTGATGGAAGCTATGACAGGAAATTTGCAATGCATGATACGAGAAGAGCTTGAACCAATGCAACTACGTATGGATGCAATGGAGAGTTCTCGTAATAACCAACCACCATGAGGTGAACTTTATGCACGTTAAAGAGGAGTGCATATAGAAGGTTTAAGTAGAGATGATTCTGACTATGAAGAAGATGCAGGTTCCACAAGGAATCTTAGAAGGCTGAGAGTTGATCGCCAATCTAGAGAGGCAAGGCGAAGAGGGGATGACAACTTAGGGAGTATCAAACTAAAGATACCTTTCTTTGCTGGTCATTCTGATCCGGAGGCCTATCTTGAATGGGAAAAGAAGATTGAGTTTGTGTTTGATTGCCATAATTGCTCCAAAGTGAAGAAGGTAAAACTTTCCATCACCGAGTTTACTGATTATGCTATAACTTGGTGGGATCAACTTGTGACAAGTAAGGGACATAATGGAGAGCGTCCTATAGCTACTTGGGAAGAGATGAAAGTGGTGATGCAGAAACACTTCATTTCAAGTCATTACTATAAAGAGTTATACAAGAAGCTACAAGGAAGGCATGGTAGTCTGAGTATGGAGGAGTATTACAAGCAAATGGAGATGGCCCTGATAAGAGCTGATGTTGAGGAGAATAGAGAAGCTACCATGGCAAGGTTTCTGAATGGACTCAATTATAAGATCCAAGACAAAGTGGATTTGCAACACTATGTGGAGTTGGAGGACATGGTGCATATGGCCACGAAGATTGAGAAGTAACTAAAGAAACAAAGAAACTTGAGAGACAAGTCAATAAGCTTTTGGAGAAAGGGTATGTACGAGAGAGCATGAGTCTATGTACTGTTCCAATCCTACTTGTGCCAAAGAAGGATGGATCATGGAGGATGTGTGTTGATTGTCAAGCTGTCAACAACATAACAATAAAATATCGTCACCCTATTCCTCATTTAGATAACATCTTAGATGAGTTACATGGTTCTTGTATGTTTTCTAAGATTGACTTGAAGAGTGGATATCATCAGATTAGAATGAAAGAAGGAGATGAGTGGAAAACTGCTTTTAAGACAAAATAGGGGTTATGTGAGTGGATGGTCATGCCTTTTGGTTTGTCTAATATACCTAGCATATTTATGCGACTTATGAATCATATATTATGTTCATTCATTGGCAAGTTTGTAGTTGTTTACTTTGATGATATACTCATCTATAGTAGGAGCATGAAGGATCACGTAGAGCATTTGAAATCTATTCAAGATGCACTTAGGGAGGATTAATTGTATGCCAGCTAGAAGAAGTGTACTTATTGCATGGACAAACTTGTGTTCTTGGGCTTTGTTGTTAGTGCTAACAGAATACAGGTTGATGAGGAAAAGATTCGAGCCATTCGGGACTGGCCGAGCCCTACAAATGTTGCTAATGTTCAAAGCTTTCATGGCTTAGCTAGCTTTTACAAGAGATTCGTGAAATACTTTAGTAGCTTAGCTGCGCCCCTAACTGAAGTCATCAAGAAGAGCATTGGATTTAGCTAGGGAGAGGATCAAGAGAAGGCATTCCAATTGATAAAAAAAAGTTGACTAATGCTCATTTATTAGCTTTGCCTGACTTTTCTAAAACTTTTGAAGTTAAGTGTGATGCCTCAGGAATAGAAATTGGTGCTGTGCTCCTACAAGAAAGGAGGCCAATTGCCTACTTTAGTGAGAAACTAAGTGGAGCAACTCTGAACTATCCAACTTATGACAAGAAATTGTATGCACTAGTTCAATCATTGGAGACATGGCAGCATTACTTATGGCCTAAGGAATTTGTGATCCGCACTAATCATGAATCATTGAAACATTTGAAAGGGCAACACAAGCTGAATAAAAGGCATGCACGATGGGAAGAGTTTATGGAGACATTTCCTTATGTTATTCGCTACAAGCAAGGTAAGGAAAATATAGTGGCTGATGCACTATCACGGAGGTATGCCTTAATCTCAACTTTTGATACTAGATTGATCGGCTTTAAACATATTAAAGAGTTCTATGTTGATGACACTAATTTTGATGATCTATTCCAAGCCACGGAGAAGAGTGCAAGTGGTAAATTATTTTGGAATAAAGGTTACCTATTTCGTGGAAATAAACTTTGTGTGCCTAATTATTCTATGCGAGAATTTCTAATTTAGGAGACACATGGAGGTAGATTGATGGGGTACTTCAGAATCGCCAGTACTTTGGTAATGTTACAAGATCACTTCTATTAGCCACATATAAAGTGAGATGTAGAGAGAATTTGTGGTCGTTGCATCACTTGCAAGTAAGCCAAGTCAAAGGTAAAATCCCATAGTTTCTATACTCCACTACCTATGCCTAATGAACCTTGGATTGACATTTCTATGTATTTTGTATTAGGATTGTCTAGGACTAGGAGTGGTAGAGACTCAATCTTTATGGTAGTGGATAGATTTTCTAAGATGGCATATTTTATTCCATATCATAAAACTGATGATGCTTCTAATATTGCTAATTTGTTCTTTAGAGAAGTTATTAGGTTCCATGGCATGCCTAGGACAATTATTTATAATAAAGATGCTAAGTTCTTGAGTTATTTTTGGAAGACCTTGTGGTGCAAGTTAGGTACTAAGTTACTATTTTCTATTACTTGTAATCCACAAACTGATGGTCAAACTGAAGTTGTGAATAGGACTTTGTCTACACTCTTAAAAGCATTCATTAAGCATAATATTAAGACTTGGGAAGAATGTTTGCCACATCTTGAATTTATTTACAATTGTTCAGTTCATTCTGCTACTCAATACTCATAGTTTGAGCTTGTTTATGGATTTAATCCTTTCACTCTATTGGATTTATCACCTTTGCCTTCGAGTGAGCATGTTAACTTAGATGGCAAGAAGAAAGCAGAATTTTTCAAGCAATTGCATGAGAAAGCAAGACTGAACATTGGGAAAAGAACAGAGCACTATACAAGATAAGCAAACAAAGGGTAGCACAAGGTTGTCTTTGAACCTAGTGATTAGGTCTGGTTACACATGTGAAAGGAACATTTTCCTGCACAACAATGTTCAAAGTTACTATCACAAAGAGATGGACTATTCCAAGTGGTTGAGTGCATCAATGACAATGCCTACAAGCTTGATCTACCAGGTGAGTATAATGTTAGTGTTTCTTTCAATATTATTAATTTGAGTCCGTTTGATATAGGTGATAATTTAAGGACAAATCCTTTTTAAGAGGAGGAGAATGATGTGAGCACACCTAAAGGCACACCTACAACCAAGCTACAAGGCTCTCATCAAGTTTAAGTTCCAATTGGGCCAATAACACGAGCAAGAGCCAAGAAGTTTCAAGCTGATTTACTTGGATTAATGGAGGAAGTTTGGGCTCAAGCAAGTGCGTACAAGTGCAAAGACATGCATGAGGCACATGCAAAGCCATGCATATATTGGAGGCTAATTTGGATGTCTGACATGTACGTAAACTTCTGAAAGCATGCGCATAAGAAGAATCAAGAAGAATTAGCCTATTTAGTCCATACATCCACTTGTTTAGGACATGTAATATCAGTTATTCTATTAGATATTATCTACTTATATTACTTCTTATTTAATAGATTCCAATCTGACCAGAATTCACCTATTTAGGATTAAGTATAATTTGGTCAGATTGCAAGCTCCTTTTTAAGAGTTAGATTATTTAGGAACGTTTGAAGACTTTGGAGCCTATATAAATGTATCCTAGCATAATAAAATGACAAAACCTTTTAGATAATTATGATTTGATAATCTGGTGAGTTTGATAGCTCTTGAGAGTTCTTACTTAGGCTGGTGTGCTTAGCTAAGACGATACTTTTACTTATCAAATGGTTCTTCCATCACCATTTGTGGCGTGATTCGACTTAGGACGTAGGTTCTTGACTTCCATTGATTCAGGTTAAGGTGATTCTTCATCAAGGTTTGAGCATTACATGGGTTGTGAGTTAACGGTTGTTCCATCTTGAAGTAACAACAGTCTGAGTATTGATTGATTCCCCACAAGGATCATATCATAGCATACTTTGTTCTCACTAGTATGCACCTTGGGAAACTTCCTAGGAGGTCCTCTATCCTAATCCTACCTTAGGCCAAACATATTTAACCTTGATGTTTTTTCAGGATGTGTGCCCAAAAAGAAAGTGCACCTTGTTGGTATGGATGGTAACAATCAAATCACTCAAGCATTTCTCACAATACATATATGACGCAGCTTAGAGGCCTGTTAATCAAGTTATATCGAATTCACTTAGCTCTCACACTCACAACGTTGATCACAATAATCTTTTGGTGTAAATTTGGTTCGAATGATCAACTTAAAACTCTCAGATTGCACGTAACTTAGATAGAACTTGTGTATCCTAACAACTGCCATCGTTCAATCACGAAGGGTCCTAAAGTTTAGGACGGCCAGCTAGGGCAAGTTTGCACTCACACTCACAAGGGACGTACCCTTCATAGTCTCCTTTTGGCAATTCTCAATTCTGATTGATTATTCTGAGCTGGGTACAATTTAAGGAAGGCGTGGATTTAGGCTACATTAACTCGGCCTTCGTCCAACTTTAACCTCCCTCATCATGGCACATAATTTCTTGCCTTATAAGTTTCCTAAATGTTCGAAAATCAGAGAGTTTGCCTATTACAAATTATTAAACACAGAAATAAGAGCAAACAAAATAAATGCAAGCCACGGTCCATGCACTCCATGCAACGCAACGCAAGTCCACACGTGATCACCCTTGCCTGAATAGACAACCTTCCGAGATAGGCAACTTCCCAAATAGGCAACACGAGCTCAAATGATCTTCAAGGCAAGTACGGAGTGGCCATGGCAAGACGTTCCTACGTCAATATATGGGGTTAAGGATGGCAATGGGTAGGGTCTACACGATTTTATAGGGTCTTATGATTGAATTAAATGCAAGATAATTTTTAATACAAAATTTTAATTCTATATAGAAAATTTAAGTAAATCATAATAAATATATTAATATTTATTAAGAAATATATAATATATCACTATAAAAAATTAAAAAAATCAATTTCATAGAATATATCTCAAAATATTTAAGAGATATATTATATTTTATAAATAAATAAAATAATAACAAGTCTAATTAGAAGTTAATCATAATTTAGTTAGGGTAGGGTCTAAATAAGGGTAAAATGGTAAGGGTAGGATAAAATTTCATAGGATTCATACCCTATCCTAGACTCTACCTTTAAATTTAGATCCATATCCATACCCTACTCTAGACCCAATCAAAGTCAATAGACGCTCGACCTATGGCGTAAGGGTAGGGTTCGACCCGTAAGGTATGGGTATTTTTGCCATCCCTATATAGGGTATCACATTTACCTCTTCTTAAATACGCAATGTCTTTGTCGCGCAAGATACACACAATCCCAAAATCACTCGCTTATAGGTACATTCCATCTCGTATATATACTGTGTGAATTGCTTAAGTGATTTGATTGGTACTATCCATAATAACAAGGTGCACCTTCTTTTCGGGCACACATCCTGAAAGAACTTTAAGGTTAAATGTGTTTGGCCGAAGGTAGGATTAGGATGGGTGACCTCTTGGGAAGTTTCTCAGGCTGCGTGCGAGTGAGGACAAAGCACTCTAAAAAAACCTATGTTGGTACAGTGGAGCTAGTCGGTTAAATCATGGGGCGTTACAAATACAATTGGGGACCTCAATCACTTGATTTCTACAACAATGAGTAGTGTAACTTGCTATCTTCATCCATGGGCAACTTAACTCTAATCTCTACAAGCTTGTAACCTCAACCCTTTTCCTCGGCTGCACTTCGTGGGTCGCAACACTACCGTGCCCTCATGGTTCTAAAGCTCACAACAAATGTGGGATGACAAGAACAAGATGTGCGATGTCGATCCTTGACATAGCCAATACATGATTGCTTCAGCTATGTTCCGTGGGAAGATGAGCACTAAAGAAGTCGATGAGTATATGATTAATGTTCGGAACAGGGGGGTGAGGGATGAAGGGAGTGACAAAGAAGGGGAGGAGGAGGAGACGAAGAAGAGAAAGGGTTGGGTCTTTTATAGTTTATTAGAGTTTAAAATAATTTTTAAAGACAAAAGGCAATATAGTAAACTTATGTCCAAATTCGCCAGACAAAATAATCGATTCCAACTTCAGGGATTAAATGATGTCCTTTAAAGAGACTAGAAAGGCTAAATATGTTGTTAAAAAAATAGGAGGGTTGAATCGGTGATATCAGCAAACACGAAAGAGCTGAGGACAATTATTCCAAAAAAAATACTTTTGCCGCAAAGGAAACTAGGAATGTTCCGCATAAGCAAAAATAGCGCTCTCCTCCTCCTTTACTCGCTCTATAAATAGAGGCGCAAACTCTTAAGGATTCAGATATTACAAAGCGCAATATTCCAAAAGAAGTGAGAGCAATTTAATTTCTCTGACCATGACATCCGTAATACCTTTAGCATCAGTTTTAGAATCTGAGCAGGCACCTCGCGAGACCCAAACTCGTCCCCCTTGCGAGTTCCCTCCGGAATTATGGAAAGATCGCATTGCTTCCATCACATTTGATCAAGAGGTTACATCTGCTGTTTTCACTTGTTTGCATCCTTCAACATTTTATCTCCGTTGGATTTTACCGCTCACATTTTACCTTGTACTTGTACGAAGAAATTCTACGTCGTGTAAATATTGCTATCGTTAATAAGCTTTACTTATTTAAAAACATTTTGCATCTTTCAACTCTATTCTTTCACCTCCTATGTTACTGCTTCTCACTTTATGTGTCATATTGTGAATGTTTAGAAGCTTCAATGGTACGATAGGGAGATTAAGATGTTGAAGAGCAAGGTGAAGACCATGTTACTTGATGCATCCACGGATGCAGTAGACAGAATAAAACTGATAGACTTGCTGTCTCGTCTTGGCGTCTCGTACTATTTTCAAGCTGAGATCGAGAGGCAGTTGCATCAGATTTTTAACTCGCAGATTGATCTCTTAGAGAAGAAAGATCTTGACCTTTACACCACTGCAGTTGTTTTTCGAATTTTCAGACAACACGGAATTAAGATGTCAAGTGGTAAGATGTGCGTTCAGCAAGCCCTTTACAAATATGTTCGACACCTTAAACCTTTTTTTTCTCAGACATCTTCAGAAAGTTCATGGACAACAAGACGCAGAAGTTCAAAGATTCACTTATCAAGGACCCCGAAGGCTTATTAAGTCTGTTCGAAGCTGCCCATGTTCTAACACATGGAGAAGATATTCTTGAAGAAGCCCTAACTTTTACAAGAACGAACTTGGAGATATTAGCTAAATCGAAATCTGATTTGGTACATGAAATACAGAGTTCATTATCGACTCCATTGCACAAGGGGCCGGTGAGGCTAAAAGCAAGAGAGTTCATATTTTTCTACGAGAAACGCCACCAAGAAGATGATACTGAGCCTCAGAACGATATGTTGCTTAAGTTTGCCAAGCTTGACTTCAACCGCGTTCAGTTACTACACCAACAAGAGATAAAGAGCATATACAAGTAAGCTTACTTCTGATGGTGGTAACTTCTTTATGTTATCCAACAATGGGTGATTGATTTTCGGCGTTTCAACTTTGTGCAACTATAGGCGTTGTGGAGCAGGTATCTCAGTTATACCTAATATAAAGTAAACTTACTTCTTGATATGTCGTTGTTTGAGGAAGGGGGGCTGCATGGAGCAAGTGACCAGGGAGGAAAGGAAGATTTGTTTAATTTATAAGATATTATATATGTTATTAAACAGTCCAATATATTTGGTCTCTATAGTGAAAGTTAGCACTTAACGACGCTTTTGGTATACTGTGTTCGAACACATTGCCCAACCATTTAATACTTAATTAAAATTTTCATATCCAAAAACAATATATCGCTGCTTGACAGATACTTCGGTAGTAGACAAAAAATCATGTATTACTTAACTTTAGCCTAAGACTTGGTCAACTGAACTAACTCTTTCTTATTGGCATAAATTATATGGATAGGTGGTCGGAGGATCAGGAACTTGCATCTAAGTTACCATTAGGAAGAGACGTACTTATGCAGTTCTTCTTCTGGGCTGATTCGGTACATTCTGATCCTAACTATGCTTATGCTCGGGTTGCATACACCAAACAAGGCAACCTTATAGGTTTTCTTGATGACGTGTATGACACATATGGTGATTTTGAGGATCTTCCAATTCTAACTGATGCAATGATCAGGTTTGTTTCTTGCCTATAGTATTAAATTTTATATGGATTTTCGAGATTATTTATTTGTATTTTGGGGTTGGATTGGATACGGAAAAAGAATATTTCAAATGATTTGGATCCGGATAAAGATTATTTCGAATAGTTAGGAGTAAAACACGGATACTAAAATGAAAAAAAAATGCTTCGAATGGCTAGTTGTCACCAATATGTTGATGGAGTAAATACGGGTGGGTATCAATAATGGAGCATGATAGTATCTTAATTGAGACTTGTCATTTTCACCGGAATTTGTCTTTATCCACGGACCCAATTCACCTCCATTTTTTATTCGTTCATGCATAAAAGATTATTTGATGTGAGAGTTGGACAATGTTAGTACAGGTATAGACATGAATGCTTCAACATTCATAACAAATAGCAACAAAGAGACATGAGAATATAGAATACTTTATACACGTGGTTCAGTCAAAAACCAACATCTATCACCCATGAGAGTATGTGGAGATACATCCAGAAAGCTAAGCCTACAGCCATCAACTAAAAGCGAAATTATGCTAGCCAACTTCTAACTTTGACTTTCTATTTGTTGAAGATATATCACAAACACATGATTTTAACTTATTTAGGAATTTGAAATAATTCATTTAAATAATTTATCATTAAAACGGTTTGTTGGTTATTTTATAATAGAATATTTAAACTTGAAGTTTGAAAACGGGTAAACTTTCCATTACATTGACTCATAAGCTTCTAAATTGAAAATTGAAAAAGTTATGAAGGTGAATAAGAGAAGAGTAAATGAATGGATATGTTGATTTCTTTCATATAATTAAGAAAATTTTCAGGTGGGACAGATGTATGATCGACCGACTTCCCAAAGATTATATGAAGCATCTTTACAAGGTCTACTTGGACACTTTTGATGAATTGGAAAACCATGCTTCTATGGATGGATCGTCGATTGCTGTGTCGTTGACAAAGGAATATGTAAGATACATATCTCTAGATCGGCTATGACACATGTCATCAGTACACGACAATATTTTGTGCTTATATATACATTCCGACATGCACGCACACATATAGATGCGGTTTAAGAATCGAAGTGAAATATCGTTGGAATGTTCACACATTCATTTGGCGAACGCCCGTGGTTATTGTCGTAGATATGGAAACACATGTAAATGAATGCTAACTATTTCTTTTTTATAAAGACAAATTTTACACCTAGTTATAGATCTCCTTTAATTTATGCTACGTCTTGTTCTCGTATTATTTTGTTACATTTTTTTCTAACCATTTCTGTGTTGGTTGAGCAGCTGCAGGATTTTGCAAGACTGTACATGATGGAAGCTGAATGGGTGAAAAGTGGGTATCTCCCATCTTTTAAAGAGAGTTTAGATCTGGGAATCATGTCTGCAGGAAAAATGTACATGCAAGCGGTTGCCTTTCTCGGGATCGGAGGAGAGCTCGCAGGCGAGGCATGCAAATGGTTGAAAGATGTACCTGATATAGCAGAACCTGTGGGTGTTATTGGTCGACTTGCTAATGATTTGGTCAGCCACAAGGTAACTGTATACTGCATGATAAAACGAATCGTCGAATAGGAGGTCAATAATATAATCAGTCAATTTCAGTTCAAAATTATTATTCATGGTTACAATTACAAATTGCGACCATAACGGTTACCAAGAAGAGTAAATTTTTACTAGTACAATCACAATTAACAAAAAATTTAAAATTAATAAAGGGATGGATTTCTTATAAGTAATAAAAAGATAAATGATACCAGAATGAATAAAGGGATATCTTCTAATTTCTTTCCTCTAAGTATTTTATATGAATTCTTGTAGAAAATAACCTAATAAAAAAGTAAAAAAGCAGTATTTAAAATTTTATAAAAAATATAGATTAGGTTTTGATTTCATAATCATTTGAAATAATTTGTTATACAAGTGATTCAATTGTAACTAACAATTTTTGAAATGTGAAGCGGGAAGAGGAGAGTACCGGAAGTCTAACTGGTACGTTTAGTAGTTATAAGAGAGAATACAGTGCATCGGATGAAGAGACAGAAGCTGAATTCCGAAGAAGAATTTCTGATGCATGGAAAACTATGAACGAGGAGTTGTTGAAAGAATCCAAAAAAGTTTCGCTGAATATCTTTATGCGAGTGTTCAACTATGGTCGTGCTATGGAGATCGCATACAAAGTTGGTGACGGAATGACCGATGGAACCTACATTGAAACTTTGATGAATACCATGTACCTCGATCCCATCTCCCTCTGAAAATTGAGAGATCATCGCAAGCTTTCCCTTATGTATAATAAGTGAAGGATATCACGAAAAATCGCAGTTGTTCCGCAACACAATCTAATCTTTCCTTCTTGTTACAAACCATATTGAGTAGTTCCTTTTGTAATTTGATTCTCCCTATTTCTTTGCTCTTAGCTTTCGTAACTTGAAATGCAAGCTCATATACCCTTGTAGCTATTTATCCCTACTTGTTCAATAAAATAACTAAGCGGCTTACCCTTGTATTGTGGAAAAAACAAAGTAACCAAAAGATCGTTCAGAATGATTGCCCCAAAGTTGGTCTAATTATGAGCTACAACTGATCTAGGCTAAGACTAAGAGCTATGGTACGGGATAAGCTATGGAGATAAAAAGTATAGCAATTATTATTTGATGTGTTGGTGATGTCCTCTCCTTTTCGTGAGCCTCCTTTATATAGATGTCCTTGCTGTAATCCTGACCTCTGAAATAGAAAACCTAGATTTTCATAGAGAGTTTATTCCCAAATAACTCAGCCATTTTCTGCTTATCCTGACCTAAATAAGAAAATTAAATATGTTCTAGAGGGTATGCTCCTGAATAGGTTGGTCATCTCCAACTCATCCTAGCCTTGAATAGGAAAACTCCAAGTCGACTTCCCTATAAAATAAAGTGATCTGGTCCCAAATAAGAATACTGAGAATGTGCTTAATAAACGATCCCTGATCATACTTGGAATGTTACCCATCTTGACTGAATATATGCTCCAGATCAACATAGAAAAATCTTTGAGACCATGCATAATAAGCGGGTTATAATGGGAGTATACTAATCTTAAGTGAATATTGAAGATCCTGAACAATATGGAAATCTTGACCACCTCGAATCTTCACAAATGCCTACTCCAAAACATAAATAAACCTATTGATCATAATAGGCCAACCTTGAAATCAATAAAATCATGTTCAAAAAGAGACTAGGCTAGCCTAAGAACCCCTAGGCAATCTTGTGAAAATTCCCCATGTGGTAATACCACTTATACGATCATAAGGCAATACTCCTTGGGATAATACCCCTTTAGACAATACCTCCTCAATGTTCTGAGATAGTACCCCTTGAGACAATACTCCCAAGGTAGGTAACCCTAATATCAAAGGTAGGCTTAGCCTGTTCCTCTTGCATAACAAGTCTAAAGCATAAAAGGTGGCTTTAACTAAATCTTGACAAGAAAGGCTTGAAACAGATCTCTAAGGTGATTATCAATAACAAACACTTGAGATCAATCATTAAGGTCATAAAGATGGTCTAGACCAATGAGGAGTCCAAATGCCAAGATTATTTTTGTATCTCAAAACCTTGTGGCTATATATACTCATGGCATTACCTTTATAGAGCATGTTCATCCTTACAAATTACAATTGTAACGTCAGATACACCAGCCTCTAAACCTTTTGATGATGAATTCCTATTAGACAAGGAGACTCTCAGAGGCTATCAAATTGAGGCCAGTAGGGATACACCTACTGAGCTACATGCAAATGCTCAAGACGCAGACAATGATGAATCACCACCTCCCCCAACTGTCCCCTTGGTCCTAATAGTACTCGCGGTTAATGCAAATACTCCCAGATGTAGTACTCAAAATATATTAAGAAGTTAAGAATTGATTTTCAAAGGCTATAAAAGTTTTGAATAAAAAGGAATTTTTTTATAAAAGTTGAGTATGATGACTAAGCTACTTAATATGCAAATAAAAGAAAATTTCCTTTTGGAGTAGAAGATAGGCACAAACCATCTAGATACTTAGGAAAGATAAGTCTAGGAAGAGAGGAAAGATGGAAAAAAGAAAAAAGGATAGGATTAAACTTTTTAGAAGAATAGGTAAGAAACTTTGTAGCAATTTACTTAATTTTAGTAGAACTTCTATTACAACTTGAAAAAACTAGTAAGTAAGAATTAAAATAGATTAATTTGGAAATAGATGATGGAGGTTAAGGTAAATTTAAGGTAGGATTTGTATGTATATAAGTTGGAAGAGAAACCAAACATCATGAGTATAGTTTTGTAAACTATAGCTTAGAATTTGGGGTTGTCTTGTATAAATTTAAAAATATGAAGTTATCAAAAAGAATTTTTATGTCTCCTAGGAGCTATTTACATGTTTAAGAGACTTGTATTGATAGTGACCAATTCTTATTTTGAACAGTTAATCGACATGTTGGATCCGAGTGCCAAGAGTTATAAAAGAAGTACGGAGTTTTTCGTTGAATAGTTTGAGCAACTATTATCTTGTAAGTGGCTATTCTTTCTAATATGTGTTTAGCTAACGAGACATAGGTCATATGTTGACACGACTTCTTTTTGAATGGTCGGAACTATGGTTTATGTTTGGTTTCTCATCTATCTAGTCTTTGACATTGTTTTGGATTATTTGTCTATTGGGGTTGTTTTGTCTAATTTGTGAAATAAGGTTAATTTGATATGCATTTAGATACATGAGCAATAAGTATTAATATTGTTTTAGATTATTTGTCTACCCATGACTAACTGTTGAATTTATATATGATATGATCTATTTGGGAAACGTAGTTTGTTTATGATGGAACCTTTAGGATATGGTATTTGTGTCAGTGTGAGAGTGACTCTATCTAGGCCTATCTGAAGTTATATCCAAATTATTTTATATATTTGTAAAAGTTTATATAAATATATGGTTATATTTTCTATGTGATTACTTTGATGACCTTCATTAACAAATCTATATTTTATGGTCTTAGCTTTATGTTAGTGTTGTTAGGATTTTTGGGGATGAATGGTTGGTTAATCACATATTACATATAATATTCAAAATACTTATCCCTTACTAGTTCCATAGGTAAAGAGATTTGAGTGATGGTTTACATCTATAAAAATATTTCTATCCAAGTTAGCATGTTGTCTTCTATTTCATACTATATTGGAATGTCTCCATATGATCTTTGGCTTTTGTAATCTAAGTCTCTCTATTGTATATATTTGTTAGTATTTTGACATATAAACTTATGTTATTGTAAATATGTAATATGTAGGTAAATTTGTGTTTATGTTTTAAAATTGATATGAATCCCATATGGAACTCACACAACTCGGACCATTTATTTTAGGAGGGGATTGACCGTAACCCACAACTTGCTCCTTTGCACCAAGCCTTGGTATTGGCTAACCTCAACCTGTAGCAATAGTGAAATCACAAACCTTGATCTAAGATGAATCACGCCATAAACGGGGATGGATGGACACACAAGAACACACAACGAGTATCAATAACTCACGAGTTTTTCTTATGCCAAAAAGATATTATCTATTTTATTGCTAGGAGTGTCTTTTTATAGGCTCCAAAGTATCATATGCCAAAAAGCTCTCGGATGAATAACCTAGCGTGTGCCAGCAAGGTATGGCGTATGCCAATTCAGCAGCAGAATCGACAAACCCTTACTTACTCATTGTTGCAATCTGCTACAATTCAGCAGCAGAATTGTAGCAGATTACAACAATGAGTAAGTAAGGGTTTGTCGATCCACAGAGATTAAGTTGTTAGGCCTACTCTAAGGTTTACTTAACTAGGATCAGATTATGAAGTTTTGTTGTTTACACAAGTGATCTAAAGTCTACTAACAAATATAAAGATAACAAGACTAACACTTAGATAGATATGGTTATAAAATAGAATATTAACAACTTAACAACTAAAAGTGAGCAAGGTACCTAAACCAGCAACATAACCATAAGATATAGAGGATTTATAGTATATGTGATGTGGTCCAAGTGAATCAAAGGCAACCTTAACCACACTTTCGTGCACGATGAGTCTAAATTGCTACTTAATTAAGCTTAGAAGGTTAGATATGTTCTTTCGACCCCACCAACCAACTAAACTTAGATAAGCACCAACTGTAAGCTCCACTCCAAGGACAATCAGTAGGTCACCAAGAAGATTTCTCTCCGAACAAGAGTACTAATCATCAAACCAACCTATCCATCAATTCTATCTCAAGTTTTGACTATCTACAAAGGCTTGGTGATCAAGCAAGTCTAAGCAATAGTATCAAGCACGTTGATAAGAACACATATATGAACATACACACCTCATAATCATGGCTACATTAAAGGTAATAAGGCACCAAACTCAGTTAACTACTCATACATACTATTAATTAATATCATAATTATGAACATAGATAAAGAGTAAAAAGGAATGGAGACTTATCAAGACTCCAAGCTCCCTCTCTTCAAGTCCACGTTCTTCAACTAGAGACCATGCTTAGAGAAAGTATATTATCTAATATATGGAATGTGTCTTACAAAACAAAGGCAAAAAGCCTTATATACTAACTAACTAATGGAATAGTTATAAAAATATCTAATCTAACTTATCTAACTAAAATATCTAACCTAAAATATCTAAAATATTTGCCAACATGTTCTCCTTCCTTCACAAAAGCTCTAAGCCGCCTTAGTCAAGTCTTGCCATTTGTTTGCCCAACACTCAGCTTTATTTTACTTCTGTCCGTCTCATCTGGTGTATGCCAGATGCACTTGGTATACGCCAACCTTCGCATTTTTCCTTCTCCGAGGGTGAATGGTTGTCTACATGAATGGTCATCTGAGTAATGGCTATCTAGCGTGCGCTATAAAGGGTTGGTGTGTGCCACATGACCATGCATTGTATTCCTTGGCTCCGCGTCTTCCTTCTCGTCTATACCTTTGCATGTCCGCTCGATCGTACACCACTTCACCTCGAATAAGCTACTCAAAATAAGCAAACATAATGAAAAATGATAAACTCAACATAAACACACAATGAACGAAAACTAACACTATAAAAACTAAAACGCAACTAAATCAACCTAAAACACTAAGAATGATCTACTAAAACGACACAAATAATGAGTGTTTTTCACACTCAT
This sequence comes from Hypericum perforatum, assembly GCA_012979155.1. Classification (NCBI taxonomy): domain Eukaryota; kingdom Viridiplantae; phylum Streptophyta; class Magnoliopsida; order Malpighiales; family Hypericaceae; genus Hypericum; species Hypericum perforatum. Next base: position 45,777 of record SOPF01023564.1, read on the forward strand.
CAACATTCATGCTCAATTCTCTATCAAATACACATGCAGTAAATGATCACCTATCTGCGACAATCTGCAGTGTGCAATAAAACTCCAGAGAGATCTCCTGCCTAGCTATGATGCTCCTATCAGCAAAATAATCCCACCCCCACTTCTCTAAAGCAGCTCTTAATTCTACATCAACTCCTATCTTTTGTATATCAACCCAGTCTACCCTAAAGTGACTCAAAGTAGGGAGATTTGATAAAAGTTGATACCTCTTGATGTGCATGTAAACGTACACATAAATCCTTATGTTTTGTAATATGTTTATTTACCTTTTAGGTAGATTTTGTCGTGTATCATTACATAATTCATCTTATTTATGTCTTGTGTCGAGGAGCGGGATTCCTGTCAAAGTTTGGGTGTTTTATAGGTATTTGGATGGTGGAGATAAAGATGACGTAGTGTAGAGAGAGAGCGGATAGCATGGACGAGGAATTGAAGGCGAGAATAGGAGGTGTGTTAAAGGCCTAGCGTTCGTTGGGTTTGGCCAGCGTTCGTTGGCGGTGTAACAAAGTGTAAACCAGTGTTCATTGGGTATAGCCAGCATTCGCTGGTGATTCAGCAGACTGTAACCCTACGTTTACTGGGATTGGCCAGTGTTTGCTAGTCAGGTCGTAGATGACTTTTCAGCCTATTTAGTTTAGTTAGGACTTTTTCCATTTTAGGTCTGCTTTTATTAAGAACTATATAAGGTGTAAAAACTTAGCTTGTAAGTAACTCTTGATAGCTTTAGCACAAGGTTCATTTAATTTCATATTTACTTTTAATACAATTGTTCTTACTTTCAAGGATCGTGATCAACAGTTCAAATCTTCAATCAACGCGGTATTTTCATACTTCGTAATCAAGAATTGTCTTTTCATTCAGTTGCTTGATTATTCTTTGGTTGATTGATTTGTGTTGTTTGTTGGAATGAAGATTGATGACCTTAGTTCTAGCATAGATTACATCCAATTGTTTGTTAGTTTATTTTATTGCTACTCGAGTTTAGGATTGACAATCTTAAGTTCATTTAATGACTCATAATATTAATTATCAATCAATCACTCGATTTTGACTGCTTAGATTAAGATTTGGGATTTCATAATCCAGTAATTGAAAAATTGATTAATTTATCCCTGTGGAGATGAACTTAGTTATTATTATATTACTTGATTGATTGTGTTCTCTTACACGTAAGTAGACCCGATATCTATTGCATCAAGTTTTTGGTGCCGTTGCCGGGGACAGATTTAATCAATCTGTCTTTGATATTGGATACAGTTTTTCTAATCTTGAGACTAAGCTTTTTACACCTTTGTATTCATCACTATGCTTGATCCTCCTTGTTGAGTTTTGTAGTTTAGTGAGAGTGCAGGAGGTGTATGCTACATACCCACTCTGCCAACCAACCACTCCTTGAGTACGATCTAGAAATTGAAAGAACCTTTTGCTCAAGAAGAAAGAATAAACTCAAGGAAGAGATGGCAGATCAGAATCAGGCAGTTAATGTTCCCGCGAACAATCATGGGAGAAAACAAATGCACCCTAGGCTGGTTGATCTTCGACCCTGTATTAAGTACCCAACTGTGGAAGCCAATAACTTTGAGATCAAGTCTAGCCTCATCAATATGGTTCTTGGAGATCAGTTTGGGGGCTCTCTTTCTGAATATCCTGCGAAGCATATCCAGACCTTTGAAGATCATTGCTCGACAGTCAAATACAACAGTGTCTCAACAGATGCCATCAAGTTGTGACTATTTAAGAAAAGCTTAAAAGATGACACTAGAGAGTGGGTAGACGCATTTCCCATAGGCACTTTTACCACATTGGACGAGCTTGCAGAAAAATTTCTAGAGAAGTACTACCCACTAGGTAAGACCACCCAACTACGTAACAAGATCTCTCAGTTTAAATAGCAGGGTAGCGAATCTCTACATGAGGCATGGCATCACTACAAGAGGCTACTCCGTGACTACCCACATCATTAGATCCCAGATTGGATGATTCTCCAAACATTCTACAATGGATGTGAGCCACAAGTTTGAATCAACTTGGATCCAATAGTTGGAGGAGATTTGATGGACAAAGAGAAAGCTAAAGGTCTACGCATCCTTGAAGCCATGGCCACCAACAATCATGAGTGGGAAGATCGAGTAGAAAGGAAGAAAGTGGCTGCAGTTCAAGACAACAGTGAGATTACTGTACTCAAGGCACAGGTGGCAACACTCAGATAGTTAGTCCAAGCCACATATGTACCACCATCAACCCCACATGCTCAGGTTTGCGAGATCTTTACTGGACCTCATATTACTGATACGTGTTCTTTATTGGCTGAATTCGTGAATTATATGGGTAATATGAATAAAAATAATGATTCGTATTCTACTATGCATAACCCAGGTTGGAGAAACCACCTATATTTTTCATGGAGAAACAATGCAGGTCAGCAGGTACCTCAATAGAAATAACCACCTGTAGTTGTTGGCAATGCTCAAGGTTCACTGCCACAACAACCCCAGATATATCAGCAGAAGTGGCAACAAGCACTGCCCCAGTAAGATCGTAGAAATGAAGATGAGTTGAGGAAGCAGGTTCTTAGTCATGAGGCTACGATCACAAATCTGGAAATTCAGATTAGTCAGCTCACATTTCAGTTAAATAAAAGGTAGTCGGGTACACTCCCAAGCAATACATAAGGCCATCTAGCCAAGCAAGAGTAGTACAAGGCAATCACAACCAGGAGTGGATTAGATCTGGTTAAGAATGCTGTAAGTCCAGTAACTAAATCCCTAGGAAAATCAGTGAATGAAGAGAAAGAAAAAGAACTCCAGGTGCTTCCTGCAGCAGCCGAGAAGAATATTTCAACAGCAGATGCTGTCAAGCCAGCACAAGAGAGAAGATATTCTCTTCCACCTTTTTCTCAAAGAGTGAACAAGTAGGCATCTTACCCCAGCTATCAGAAGTTTCTGGAATTATTTAAGAACCTCCATATCAACATTCTGCTTCTTGATGTATTCGAGCAGATGCCTACTTACAGAAAGTGGATCAAGGAGTTCATCTCAAAGAAGAAAAGCATTGATGACTTTGAGTTATCCCATTGACTAGAGGATGCAGTGCAGTTTTGATTCAAGACCTTCCTTAGAAGATGAAGGATCCAGGCAATTTCACCATCCCATGCACCGTTGGAGATCAGATTTTCAAGAAGGGACTTATCAATCTGGGATCCAGCATAAATCTCATGCCATACTCTATATTTCGGTGAAATTGTCCTCCAGCTTACAGATCAGTTAGTGGCTCGACCCAAGGGGATCGTAGAGAACGTGTTGGTGAAAGTTGACACGTTGATTTTTCCAGTGGATTTCATCATCATGGAGATGGAAGAAGACTGTGATGTCTCACTACTCTTTGAATGCCCATTCTTGGTCATAAGAAAGACCAGTATTGATGTGGAGAAGGGAGAGTTACGGTTCAATGTCTTTGAAGCTACCAAGTATCCCTCCACTGAAGACTACAGAATTGATGTAGTTGATGAGATTGTCACCATGAACAATTTAGAGGCTCTCATCGAAAACAACTCGGACTTAGCGCAGGAATCTGAAGGTAAAGAGGCTGATACTGAACTAATAGAGCAGGTGTCGTGGATACGCGTAACAGAATCTCTTGAACTAGAGAACACACAACGGTCAAAGCTCCAAGTATCTATTGTCACACCACCAGAGTTAGAGCTCAAACCACTCCCAGGATACCTCAAATATGCTTATCTGCATGAAGGAAATAAGCTTTCTATCATTATCTCTGCCTCCTTAACTCTGGAACAGGAAGAATAGCTCATAGAAGTGATCGGAAAGCATAAAGAAGTAATAGGGTGGACACTTGGTGATGTAAAGGGCATTAGTCCTTCCCTCTACCAACACAAGATTATTTAGAGGAAGACTTTACACCATCAGTAGAAGCTCAGCGAAGGCTAAACCCGAAGTTGAAGGAGGTAGTACAGAAGAAGGTGATCAAGTGGTTGGATGCTGGCATTATCTACCTAATCTCAGACTCTAAATGGGTAAGTCCTACCCAATGTGTGCCGAAAAAAGGAGAGATTACTATTGTACCTAATGAAAACAATGAGCTGATCCCTACACGGGTAGTTATCAATCATCGAGTCTGCATTGATTTTTGGAAATGAACAAAGCCACCAGGAAGGATCATTTTCTGTTACCATTTATTGATCAGATGTTGGATAAACTGGCAAGTCATGCCTACTACTACTTTTTTGATGGTTACTCCGGCTATCTTCAAATTCATATTGCAGCAGAAGACCAAGAGAAGACTACTTTCACCTGCCCATATGGCACCTTCGCTTTTCGCAGAATGCACTTCGGACTCTATAATACACCTACCACCTTTCAACAGTGCATGATGGCCATCTTCTCTGCTATGGTTCAGTGCCAAATCAAGATCTTTATTAATGATTTCTCAGTTCTCTGATTTGGGAAAGTCCTGGAACACTGCAAGGAAACAAACTTGGTGCTCAATTGGGAAAAATGTCACTTTATGGTTACCGAAGGAGTGGTTTTAGCCACAAAATCTCAAGTGATGGACTGGAAGTCGACAAGGCCAAATTTGGAAGTCATTGATATGGTTCTCCATCCATTGTCAGTCAAGGGAGTTTGGAGTTTCCTTGGACATGCTGGATTCTACCAACGATTCATCAAGGATTTCTCCAAGATTACCAAGCCTCTTTGCAAGTTGTTAGAGAAAGATACCCCATTCGTGTTTAATAAGGAGTGCAAATTGGCTTTCAAGACTCTCAAGGAAGCACTTGTTTCTGCACCAATCATTATATCACCCGATTGGGAACTGCCATTTGAAATTATGTATGATGCCAGTGATTACGCAGTGGGAGCTGTGCTTGGTCAGAAGAAGACCACAGGATTTCATGCTATTTACTATGCTAGTCACATATTGGATGATGCTCAAGTAAACTATGCAACCACAGAAAAGGAATTCTTAGCAGTGATCTTCACCCTTAACAAGTTCTGAGCTTACTTACTTGAAAGCAAGGTTACGGTGTACACGGATCACGCATCCATTCGCTACTTCTTCCCTAAGAAGGATGCTAAACCCAGACTCATTAGGTGGATTCTCCTCCTTCAGGAGTTCGACATTGAGATCCGTGGTCGCAAGGGAGCGGACAACCCAGTCACTAATCATCTCTCACGCCTAGAGAACCCTTCGGTAATATCTTTCTCTCCTATTAATGAATTTTTTCCTGATGAACAACTGTATACATTAGATGTGATTTCAATTCCAGGGTATGCTAATTTCGTTAACTATCTTGTGAGTAACATCATGCCCCCTAATATGTCTTCTGATCAGAAGAAAAGATTTTTGCATGATATCAGGTTCTACGTGTGGGATGAACCTTATCTGTTTAAGCAAGGGAAAGATCAACTGCTGAGACGATGTGTACCTCAGGAAGAGCAGGAGATTATCCTCCATCACTGCCATAACTCACCTTATGGAGGACATTTCATGGGCAAGCGTACTGCTACCAAGGTGCTACAAAGTGGCTTTTACTGGCCTTCTTTGTTCAAGGATGCCATGGAATTCATCAAGAGATATGACCATTGTAAAAAGACAGGAAACATATCCCATCATCATGAGGTGCCCCAGCATAGAATCATGGAAGTAGAAATTTTTAACGTTTAGGGGATAGACTTTATGGGACCATTTCCACCTTCTGAATACAACCTCTACATACTCTTGGCAGTGGATTATGTATCTAAATGGGTTGAGGCTGTGGCTCTACCGACTAATGATGCAAAGGTAGTTATTAAATTTTTATAGAAAAATATTTTTAGTCATTTTGGAACTCCTAGGATTCTTATCAGCAATGGAGGCAAGCATGTCCGTAACAATCTGTTCGCAAATGCACTGACCAAGTACGGAGTCACTCACAAGATCGCTACAGCGTATCATCCCCAAACTAGTGGCTAGGTCAAAGTTTCAAACTAGGAAATCAAGAGAGTCTTAGAGGTCACCGTTAACCCGTCACAGAAAGATTAGTCCATTAAACTCGATGATGCACTATGGGCATACAGAACGGCGTACAAAACCCCCATCGGGATGTCACCATACCAGTTGGTGTATAGAAAAGGGTGCCAGATGTCATTTACCAGTCGAGCTTGAGCACAAGGCATACAGGGCATGATGTGTGCATAAACGAACACACATATACTTATGTTTTATGCATTTTTTGTCCACGCTTTGATCTCATTTCATCGTATGTCTTAGTGTGTTTTATGCATTTTGTGTTTCTATTGAGGCGCGGGAGATCTATCAGAATTTGGTTGTTTTGTAGGTGCTTGGATAGTGGAGATGAAGATGACAAGGTGCGAGGAGAATGGCGAGTGGGACAAGAATTGGTGAGAACACGAGAAGAGTTAACGAAGAATGGTTTGGCTCAATCCATTGATGTTTGTTAGAAAATGCATATCTTTCTCATACGTACTCCAAATTGAGTGATTCCAAGATAAGAAGATCCGCGACATCTTGATCTACAACTTTTTAGTTTTGAGTTTTGCAATTTGCAGAACGGATAAAGTGTCAAAGGCGAGTTGAAGATGGCTGCTGAGTTCCAGCGACCCACTGGAAAAGCCAGCGACCTGCTGGGTTCGACCAGATGGATTTCCAGTGACCTACTGGAAAAGCCAGCGACCCGCTGGGTTGGCCGAAAAAAGATTATTCAGCCTGTTTAGCTTAGTATAGGGCTCTTTTTAGTTGGGTATCTTTGGCTAACCTATATAAGGGCTTGAAACTTAGGTTAGAGACATTCTTGGCTTGTTTTCACGCAAGAGTCATAGCTTTTAGGTTTTATTACTTTCTCTTTACTTCAAGGATTGTAATCAATGATTTGGTTCTTCAATCAACGCGGTATTTTCATACTTCATAGTCAATAGTTGTCTTTTCATTCATCTGCTTGATTATTCATTGTTTGATTGATTTGTTTCGTGTGTGAGAACTAAGATTGACAACCTTAGTTCGTAGCATAGATTGCATCCATTGTTCTGTTTCGTTTCGTTTGCTTAGATTTTGTTGTTAGGGTTTAGGATTGACAACCCTAGATTCGAATAACAATAGTAGGATTCATAGTAATTAATCACAACCCAATCATTTGAATTTAATTGCTTAGATTAAAGTTGAGAATTCATAATCTGGTAATTAGAGAATTGATCCATCTGTCCCTGTAGAGACGATCTTACTTATCTTTATATTACTTGTGCGTCCGTGTTCTCTTGTACGTAATTTAGACCCGATATTTATCGCATCAAGTTTTTGGCGCCATTGTCGGGGACAGATTTGAATCAATCTGTCTTTAATATTGGATACAGTATTCTTGATTTTCAGACTAAGCATTATTTTTCATTTTTTGTTTATCACTACACTTGATCTCCTTTATTGAGTTATGCAGTATAGTGAAAATTATAGGAGATAAACAATATGAGAAGACATACCTACCCTAGACTGACCGACCTTAGGTCCAGCATTGCATATCAAGCTCTTGAAGCCATAGCCACAAACAATTACGAGTGGGGAGAGAGATCAGAAAGGAAGAAGGTTGTCAGTGTACAAGATAGTGATGAGATTGTAGCCCTCTAAGCACAAGTGGCAGTTCTTACACAGGTAATCCAGTCTGCATTCGCCCCACAGCCTACACCATCCTCTCAGATCTGTGATATCTATACTGGCCCATATGGTACTAATACTTGCTCTCTCATTGTTGAATCTGATAATTATTTGGGTAATGCTAATAATGATCCATATTATGCTATGTATAACCCTGGTTGGAGAAACCACCCAAATTTTTCATGGAGAAACAATGCAGGTCAGTAGGTACCTCAATAATATGGACCAATACTGGGAGGTAGTAACGCTCAAGGTTTTCAGCCACAACAGCATTTTCAGCAGTATCAACAAAAGTGGCAACATCAAGTGTTATCCCATCAAGATCGTCAAGGTGAAGATGAGTTGCAAAAGCAAGTGCTGAGCCTTGAAGCCACACTTAGAAACTTGGAGGTACAAATTGGCCAGTTAGTAGCACAACTGAACGAAAGATAGCTAGGCATACTTCCGAGCAACATTGAAGCCCCTCCCACCAGACAGGAGCACTACAAGGCCATCATGACTCAGAGTGGGCTAGATTTGGGAAAGAATGTGGCAAGTCCAGCAGTAAAACCTCTAGCAAAGCAGATGAATGAGGAGGATGAAGAGCTCAAGGTGACTCTAACATCAACGGGAAAGACAAACATTAATGTGAAAAAAGAGGAGCTGCATTTCCAAGTCTGCAATGATGAGGTTGTTTTCATCGTATTCGAAGCAGCTAAGTACCCTACCATGGAAGATGACTGTTACCGAATCAATGTCATTAACGAGTTAGTAATCAAGCACATTGATAAGACTGTTTTTGGAGATGAGCATGAAGTGATACAAAAAATTCAAGAAAGGGTGAATGAGCAAGAAATTCAGGAACAAGTATCATGGGTACGAGCAACTAAACCATCAAAACTAAATGATCCACCATGGCCCAAGTTGAAACCATGCAACATCCTGCCACCAGACTTAGAGTGTAAACCACCACCAGGTCACTTAATGACCCATATTGACCTACAAGGATCATGGGTAGAACTTAATGACCCAGGACCTTGGTAATTGGTTGAGATCTCGTCAAGCTAATGACGTTAAATTAGAACTACAATTATCCTCTCTTTTCCCTACACTTTTTAATTTAGTGTCACTCGTCTGAGTTTCCCTGAGTTTGTGGGTTTCTAGGGGAATGTATATAGTGTCACCCTCGAAAAAAAATGTCATTTTAGTTTATTTTTATAGGACAACAGGTCGAGACAAACTACACTACGAATTTAGTCGAGTTTTCTTGCCTCCTCTCCCTCAATTTCCACCACCACTGCATCCTTGATATGTGTCTAAAACACGCATTAAACACATAGCATTTTGAGTCTCTTTTGTACTTTTGTATTTAGTTTCATATTGTTTTATTATCTTTTGAGTTGTAGTTGACTAATGGACCCCTTGTGCTAATTTATAGGAAAAGAGCCAATTTTGAAAAGGAATTATATTCAAAGGAGGACTCTAGCAGGGACAGCTGCCTTGGAGGGGCATTTTCGTCAGTTTAGGAGTATAATTTGGAGAAGTCTATCGGACACAAAATTGAAGATCTATCTTTCCTCTTTCTGGAGATATAAAGAATGTACAAATCGGAGTTCGGAAGAGAAAGTTACGGCCAAAATACTAAAGTCTGATCTGGTAGGATATTATTGCGCGAGTTTCGGGGCAAAATGGGAAATTGACTTTCCTGAAAAGTTAGGACTCTTTAGGACGACCCTTTTATATTTTTAGGTTTAGGAGGGTTATATAACCCTAGTAGCTTTATTTTTAGACTCTCTTCTCTTCTTCTCTCCCCCAATCATCGTATTTTTCATTCCGTAGATTAGGTTTTATTTTATTATTAGGAACTAATCCTCTTGGTAGATTTGAGGAGGAACCCATGGTTATGAGGATCTTGTTTATTTAATCTTGTTCATTTTAGTATTTACTTATTACTTGTTCTTAATCTTGTTCTTGAATGATTTGCGGTCGTGAATTTATTCTAGAACTCACATGCCATCGATTTCTGATTAGCGGTTGCAGTTAGGAATTGAACTAGGAGCAAAGTTAATTGAACAAGGAACGGTTGTTACCAAACTAATTGACTAGGAATAAGTGAGGCTAGTTTGTACATACCAAGGTTTTGAGTATAATCGCTAGGAGTAGGAACATCTATTCTTAATGCTATTGTCTTATAGTTGCCCTGGCGTATGAGATGATAAACAACTAGTTATGCGGTCGCTGGCTAGTTGATTATAGGATGTTAGTGGTCTCTTTGCGGTTGCGGGAGATTTACCCCTATTTGCTAAATGAATTAGATATCCTTAGTGATCCGATGATCGACCACGTGGAATTCTGACCTTGAATCTACCATTTATTTCTCATTGTTTTTGCATTCATATTTCTTTTCATTTTCTTAGTTTAGTTTTCTTTTAATCATTTACAACTCTGCCCCCATTTTACTTTCTTTGTTTAGTTTGTTAGATTAATCATTTATCGTCCCTCCTTGGATCTGACTCGGTATCTTCTCTGTTTACTACAAGTTTGTGAACTGTGAAATATCGGTTTATTTTGAGGGGCTTCGACACGCTCGTCAATCCTCAACTCTGAATAGGTGTTTCCGCTCCTTTTCTCTACTTTTGTCATGCATTTATGTTCTTGTTTAATTTTTGTTGTTTGCATAGTATGCCACTTCACATTGAGGACAATGTGTTCTCTAAGTGTGGAGTTGCACGATGTGTGCTTTGTGATGTGTAGGAGTGTTTTCCATTGTTTTTTGTTGTTTTCTTCTGTTAACACACGCATGTGATCGAGTCTGTTCTATTTGTGGCATGTGTTTTTGTTTGAAGTGATTGAGTCATTTGCAATTGATAAACTTACCTCCAAACTTGTGAACCTAGAATGACCACTGAGTCTTATTGCTTAGTCAGAAAATGAACTTGAGTGTTCGGAGCATGATTGTGTAGGCTTAGCACCCTTGGTTATTTAGGTCGACAGTTGCACTAGATGAACCATGCTTGAGAGCTTGATGAGTGACCCTGTGAGGAATTTATGCTAAAGGATGAGACTCCCGTCTCTATTTTATTCATGAGGTGCTTGCATGTCTCGAGCGATGAGAGTAATATATTAGCACTTGGCATAATTTCGTAGTGCAGGGTGAGTTAGATATCGGTGGCCATTTTGACTTTGAGCCTAGAGCCTTAGAGTCGAAAACCCATTCTTATCCATTGCATAACTCTGTTGAGCCTAAGCCTATTCATTGAGTTACTACTATTTGCACACCACTACATGAGCAAATATCCAACTCTCACCTACCTTTAACTACTTAATCCGAGGGATTAGGACATCATTTGTGGGATATTTTTATAAGGGTGCATTTGGTAGTATAGTTAGGGGGTTTGCTGCACATAAATTAGTTTGAAAAGGGTAGAATTGAGGCTAACAGTCAAAAGCCGGGATAAGTTGCCAATGAATGTTCGAGAATGAGTGAAAAAAAAGAAAAAGCACAAGGGAAAATAAGAAAATGAAAAGTGTGGAAACTGCGGAAAAGCAAAAGTGAAAAATCCAAAGAAAGTGGAAAGATGGAAGGAATGTGGTAACAAGAGAAGAAAAGAAAGCACACAATGAAAAGTAAGTAAGTAACTTATCCCGAGTGAATGCCTCTATGATGTGGGAACATTGGGTTGAGTGCTTAGTTGTTGTAGGGTGAGTTACCTAGTATAGTTGAGAGTTAGATGTTTGATGTAACCCTCGGATTGAGTGGTCGAGCCATTGCCCTATGATTTATCCTCCCCTTACCCTAAAACACGCTACATCCATATACAAAGTCCCTCTTTATTACGAGCCCTGCATTGCTTGAGAGAGTGTTAAGTGCGAAATATAATATTCTTAGACTCCGGGCATGTTTGCGAGTGATAGGTAGTTGACTACTCAATATAAGTGAGCGTAAATTGATTCTACCTACTGAGTGATCAGCTCTCGTGTATGGTCCACATAGTGCAAAAGTCAGGTTAAACAGTTAAGGGTGTTGTGTTTACATGATCATTGTTCTTGGCACTTGAGTAAAATGAATGATTAGCGATGGGAAGAGGCATGTCGTGATTTGTTCCAAGTAAGGAGGAGCCGTGAAAATGGTAGTTCTGATGCAACTTGCTTGGGGACAAGCAAGAACTTAAGTGTGGAGTTGTGATGTGCGCGTAAACAGACACACATCTACTTATGTTTTATGCATTTTTTGTCCACTCTTTGATCTCATTTCATCGTATATCTTAGTATGTTTTATGCATTTTGTGTTTCTATTGAGGCGCGGGAGATCTGTCAGAATTTGGTTGTTTTGTAGGTGCTTGGATAGTAGAGATGAAGATGACGAGGTGCGAGGAGAATGGCGAGCGAGACGAGAATTGATGAGAACACGAGAAGAGTTAACGAAGAATGATTTGGCTCAATCCGTCAATTTTTGTTAGAAAATGCATAATTTTCTCATACAAACTCCGAATTGAGTGATTCTACAAGAAGATCTGTGACATCTTGATCTACAACTTTTGTGTTTTGAGTTTTGCAATTTGCAAAACAGATAAAGTGTCAAAGGCGAGTTGAAGATGGCTGCTGAGTTCCAGTGACCCGCTGGAAAAGCCAGCGACCTACTGGGTTTGACCAGATGAATTTCCAGTGACCCGCTGGAAAAGCCAGCGACCCACTGGGTTGGCCGAGAAAAGTTTATTCAACCTGTTTAGCTTAGTCTAGGGCTTTTTTTAGTTGGGTATCTTTGGCTAACCTATATAAGGGCTTGAAACTTAGGTTAGAGACATTCTTGGCCAGTTTTTACGCAAGAGTGATAGCTTTTAGGTTTTATTACTTTCTCTTTACTTCAAGGATTGTAATCAACGATTTGGATCTTCAATCAACGCGGTATTTTCATACTTCGTAGTCAAGAGTTGTCTTTTCATTCATCTGCTTGATTATTTATTGTTTGATTGATTCGTTTCGTGTGTGAAAACTGAGATTGACAACCTTAGTTCGTAGCATAGATTGCATCCGTTTGTTCTGTTTCATTTCGTTTACTTAGATATTGTTGTTAGGGTTTAGGATTGACAATCCTAGATTCGAATAACAATAGTAGGATTTGTAGTAATTAATCACAACCCAATCATTCGAATTGAATTGCTTAGATTAAAGTTGAGAATTCATAATTCGGTAATTAGAAAATTGATCCATCTGTCCCTATGGAGACGATCTTACTTATCTTTATATTACTTGTGCGACCGTGTTCTCTTGCACGTAATTTAGACCCGATATTTATCACATCAGGGCACTATGCTGGTTAAATCTGAACCTCGACAAGGCTGGCGAAAGAAGAATGCTGCAACTTGAGAAGCTTGAAGAATTCCATTAGGGCACGTATGAGAATGCCAGGCTTTACAAAGAGAAGACTAAGAAGTAGTACGACAAAAAGATTATCCATCGCGAATTTCAAGTTGGACAATAGGTACTCCTGTATAACTCACGTCTTAAACTTTTTCTAGGAAAACTCAAATCCAGGTGGACCAGACCATGCACAATCATTGCCGTTTCACCCCATGGGGTAGTCCGAATTCGTATCCCAGACACGAATGAAGAGTATATGGTGAACAGACAGCGCTTGAAGATGTACTAGGGTGATCAATTCGATGCGCAAGAGTCTTGAATGGACCTTGCAGATCCAGACGCTCAGTAAGGTTTTAAAACATCAAGCTAACGACGATAACTTAGAACTACCTCTCCTCCCTGAGTTTGTGGATTTATAGGGGAATGTATATAGTGTCACCTTCGAAAAATATGTGTCATTTTAGTGTAAATATATTGCAGGCTACACAGGTTGACCGAAAGCACGATGGCCAGTGACAGAAAAAGAATGATCGCAGACAAGCCAACGTTCGCTGGGGCTATCACAGATCCCAGACCAACATTCGTTGGCTTAGCCCAGCGTTCTTTGGGGCTATCACAGATTCTAGGCCAGCTTTTGCTGGCCTAGACCAGTGTTCGTTGGGGGTTGGATTTTTGACATAAATAGCCCGATACTCCAATTTTCCCTCTCCCACTTTTACCCTAAAATTTTAGCTTTGTAATTAATTGTTTTAGTGTGTTTTCTTTGTATATGTCTCGTAAATGTACATTATGATCATTTATCGTGTTCGTTCATTTTTCTTATGTTTTATTTATGTTTAGGAGCTTCATGGATGATGATTTAACGATGCACGATCAAGATCACAAGGTTGCGAGCAAAATGGCATTGACAAACCAAATACACCAATTCTTTCCGAGGCTAACCATGTAGTTCGCCGGGCCAGACCTCTTGCACGAGAAAATTCATAACTTGCTCATACAAAGTCAGATTGAGGCGCCGTCAGCGTCATTGGAAAGAAGACATCCTTAGCTATAATCTATCAAAATAACATCTTCCGGTTCAGAGTCTAAATAGTCCGCATTGCAAGAAAGAAAGATGTTATTGCAACAGTGAGCATGTAGGGCTCCAACTTGCATGACATATGCATGACCAAGGATAAACGTTTTCTTGCCAAAATGGTGGCAAACATTGAGATATTTGGATGACACTTACCTTAACTTCTTGTGTTGGATGGCAAACATCTTTAGTTTAGTTGTTAGGATATTAGTTAAAGTATTAGTTTTATTTTCTTTCAACTTTGGCTTGTAATAAATTTAGAAAAAATGACATTAAGTCATTAACTCCCTAAGGCAGCCAAGAGCAAG
>SOPF01023565.1:0-17884 GCA_012979155.1 Hypericum perforatum
CCGAAGAGTTGTTTGTTCAATTGTGAGAAATCGTCATCTTCTTCTGGATTTCTCGAAGTCTTTGGATGGTATTTCTCTTTTGTGATCTAGAAGAGTCGCTCCATTGTACATATTGTGATCCTGGACATATGACTTAGAATTATGTTTATTTGTAATATATTCATATAAATTATATTTGTACTTTCGAATTATCAATAACTATGATATGTGTATGTTCGAGGCTTGCTAGATTATGATATTTGTAAAGTAGGTAAGCATAGTCTAGCGCCGGTCAGCGATCCCGAATTTGGGTCGTGACAAGAATCTTGCCCATGGTATTAGGAAAAGAACCCTAAAGTTTCGTGTCAATCCGATAATATTACACCGTCGGATTTATAAACAATGGTAGCTATTTTTGGGGCCTACGAATTTTCTTTCTTTCTTCTAGGGTTTTTCTTTTCTAGCTCTCTTTATAGATAACTTCTAACCTTAATTTGGTTAATTACTATTTGGTCACTTGATCTTGTACTATTATCTAAATTGATTTTACGATTCTCACAATGTCCATAAAGGTCATTTGCATATTTATTCTTTAAATCCAATGAGTGTAGACAATAACATTTTGGTCTAATATTGGACAATCAGTTTGTTTAGGTTAACTACAGACTACGGAGTACACTTTTTAGGTGATTAGTTAATGCGAACAACAGAACCCGTATTTTATTTTTTTCTCATAAATAAATACTTAAAAGTTAAGCTAAATATTTAAAAAAATGTTCTCTCTTGAATCAGGTAATAAATAGGTCATTCGAGAATTTTTACAGAAACAAAATTTTAATACCAGTATTGTATATAGGCCAAGAATTGAACTCCGTGAAACGCATGAATATTTTGATTTCGATACCCTGATTATTTCCTGACTACTATCACCATTAAATACGTTTCCCTGTTTGTGCAACCAAAATTCCCATAATTGGCACTCGTATGTGATATTTCTGCTTCCACGTCAGTTATTAAGAAGGGCAACGTTGTTTCGGCAGAAGAAAGCAAGGGGCGCCTCTGGTTATATATGGGTCAAGAAATGCAAGGAAAATGAGAAAACCAGGGGCTACATACACCTCCGGGATGTCAGCTCTTGTGGGCTCATATAAGTTGCTAAAAATTCAGAAAATTTTCAATGATATCTGTATTTTTATATGTATGATTTGATGTAATTCTTAATAGCATTTTACCGAGTGATAATTTCAATGTGAATCATACATCTTTTAAAATTTTCTTACAAACTTTTTTAAAAAAATAAGTTGATCCGAATAAAAAGTATGTTGGTAACGAATGTATCGGGGATTTAAATTTTTTTGATTAGTGTATATGGGGATTGTTATCCTAAAAATGGACATGGACGGTTATGGGCTCTTGATTGCTAGTTGGTGATAGCAACTTGGCTTTCACTTTCATTTAGTAATTATCACAAGGATATGCATGAATTTGATACCTACACTGAATTGGCAATTTGACTACTACTTGAATGTTTATCTGGAGATAAACTTTGAGATCATGGCACTGTTGGTGACTCGTTTATAAATATAAAACAATATTTATGTATTAGAGCAATTTGATCACGTAATCTGTTGTTTCTTAGACCCTTGTATCATAAAACAAAATTTCTTTCAAAAAGGTAATTTTTTCATGGTTAATTATAAAAATAGTATCCAAAAAATTAAATTAATAAATTGATGTCTACTTAAATATCCAAAAAATTTTTTTTTGGCTCAGATCGAGTCACGGGAAAATTACTCGTAATAACCAAGTCACAAAGAAATTCGTAATTTAGTCACTCATGAATTTTTTTTTCGTGACTTGGTCCAATTCATAGAATTTTTTTCCTTGACTTAGTTATCTAGAACATAACTATTCAGAAAATCTGGTGGAATGATTTTTATTCGTAGAATTTGGATTTTCTTTCCACTAAATCATAAGAATTTTTTCCATTTTTAACAAAATCTTTGCCTATAAATACACAACGAGAAAAATGGTTTACACATCTTCCTCTCTATCAAAAATGAAGTTTTTTAATTTAAATAAATAGAGTCAGAGCAATACCGAGCTTCACTCAAATGAATTTTTATGATCTAATTTTATTTGTTAGATTGCATAATTAATTATAAATAATATATCTATTGTTGTTATGAATTTTTTTTTAAGAAACATTTATTTACATGTTATATGTAAACAAAATTTGATCGGGAGGTAGTCCCGAGATTGGACGTCTGCGAGTTAATCTTCGAAAGAGACTATTATGAAGGGCACGGCACTATCATAATTTAAAGTACCTACTCAGCATAATATAATTATTAAATGATAATGATAATGATTATTAACATTATTATTATTATTTTTTTTGCAAATATCAATAATCAGCAAGGCAACGAGATTCCTATCTTTTGTACAGGTTTCAGGGTTATCAATGGTTTTGTTCCATTGTGATTATAATTAGTTTGATATGTATGTATGTATGTATGTATATGCATATATAATATATATGTATATATATATATATATGTATATGTATGTATGCACAATTTTTATAATAAAATATTTTCTTGGTGCAATATGTTTTTTAGAGTTCAAATCCGTGAACGTATAACATTTTTTTTTGAGGGAAAATGACTTTCTTCATTAATAAATGCCAAAATACATCATAGAGTTCACTTTTACATTAAGGCTCTCTTACATCGCTACGCAACGCTTCAGCTATTTCCGTAGGTGGATTTGCGAAGTAATGGGCAATCTCCGTGAAAGGGCCGTTTAATTTAGCCAGGAGATGAGCTGGTGTATTGGCCGACCGACGTGCGAAGCAGAATTGGACACATTCTATTCCTGTAGCAGCCTCCAAACAGACATCAACAAGAACTGCTAAGTCGCTTCTGTCTCCACAACCAGATTGAAGGGCAAAGACAAGTGGTTGGCAATCTGATTCGATCATCACCAAGGGTCATGAAAGTTCGATCGCCAATTCAATCCCTAGTAGGACTCCGTATCCTTCAAGAAGAGGGGTGAAGAATCGATGGTATCACTTTGACCACTGCTTGTCCGAATCCAAATCCGATATAATTTCGGATTTTAAATTTTGGAAAATTCGTTATTCGGATTCGTATAGAAAAATGTAATTTCAGATATTTCGGATAATAAATAATTTGAATATTCAGATTCGGATTATCCAAAATACTCACCCTTAAATTCTACCAGAGTCCGTAAATACACGAACTCGATGACTTTGACTAAGGATGAGATGGACTTGTTCGCCTCTTTCTTCTCCAGTGGGCTAAAAGACTCGTCAACCTAATATTGACTATTTTCCATAGTTTTTAATTTCGCGGTTCGATTGGTGATTCGACTGGTTGAATCGCGTTTCGGAAGGGGGTCCGGTACGAAAAATTACATCCCGCCAGGGTTTGGCATTACCGGTCAATTTCTAGTTCAACCGGTCAAAATTGTAGTTTGGTTGAACCGGAAATTGACGGTTGAACCAAAAATAATATAATAGACCTAGATCTACCCCTGCAAAATCAAAATCCCGACGCCGCATTCATCAAAAGGGAAAAAATGGCGACCACTCTCATAAGGGAAGCCACTCTGCAAACGAACAAAGCTGCAAGCTTCCTCAGATTTTCACCCATCAACCATTTCCTCAGAAGCTTGACCACAGACGCCGCCTCTTCATCAGTGACCAAACCGAAGAGCAAGAAGAGGAAGAAGAAGAACCTTTTCGAGGTGGCCCAGTTCTTACCGAACTGGGGAGTCGGCTACCACTTGGCCAAGTCCCATTGGACCAATGTCGCTTATGAGATCACCAAGATCAACCTCTACAAGGTACCCTCTTCCCCTGTTCCTTGATTTTGAAACGGCTGTTTGGTTCAAGTTTGTATCTTTTTTGCTTCAATTGGGGACATTGGTACTGGGTTGATTTTAAATTATATGCTTTTAGGGTTTAGGCTTTAGGTTTATGTGGGAAGGTTTTTATATTCATGTTGTGTAGGAGCTAGTTTTTTATTAGAATTAGTGTCTAATTGTGACTTTAGATTTTTTATATGTACATATAGGGTAAAATTATGTCAAAATTTTTTTTGATATTACTACCGGTACAACTAGTAATACCGATATTACCAAATTCCGGACAAAATCGGCATGACCTCTCGAACGGTATTGAAAACTATGCTATTTTCTATAATTAATAATTTTCATCTTAATGAATAAATATATGTATTTTTTAATCCATCTTATTTCGTATTATCCAAGAAGGGTGCACTATTTATTGTTATTCAAATCCTATTGGTATCTCCCATGTAATGTACTTGACCGTTAATTGTCATCTTTAGAACTTAACTATCAAAATTTAGATATCTTTCTAATGTGTAAAATTATCATCAGGAGACTTTTGTAATTCATTAAATTAGACAACTAGCCCAATCCTAATGTTCTTTGGTCCTGCTATTTCAGAAAATCGAACTAGTTGCATAAAAATAAATTTTTAGAAAACGATTTTTTGCTGTTGATGTTTGGTTAGATGATTCCTTTTTGATTCTTAAAAATAATTCAAGAACACAGAGCATTTTTTATGGAGTTTTAACCGTTTATAAGTATAATTTTGTGTATAATATAATACTGTAATGGGGTTAGTAAAGATTTTGGACACATAGCCCAAATTAAAAATCTCGAGTTTTTGTTGGTTATGAAGACAAAGAGACAATAAATTTTGAATTCCTATGTATTAACCTTAAACTAGTCAGGAATCAGCCGAGTGGATTACTTCGAATTTGTTGCTGCTCCCGTCAGAATCGGGAGTGGATTTGGAGGGGACTAGTTATTAGTCCTCATATGGGGACTAAAGGAATGGAGTTAATTAAAAAGGGTGTTTTAGTAAAATTCTATAGATTTCTCTCTCTCCATAATCTCTGTAAGAACCATCCTATTTTGAATTATTTCTCTATTAATTATCCCCCCACCTAATTAGCAATTAATTACATCCCACTTAATTAGCAATTAATTATGTCCCACTTAATTAGCAATTTAATTATTCCATTAGTTAATTCTTCCATTTGCTTAACAATTTAATTGTTTTATTGGTTTATTGATTTGCTGGTTTATTGGTTTGCTAGTTTATTGATTTGCTGGTTTATTGGTTTGCTCGTTTTATGGTTTATTAATTTGCTGGTTTATTGGTTTGTTAGTTTATTGGTTTGCTGGTTTTATTGATTTGCTGGTTTATTGGTTTGCTGATTTTATGGTTTATTAATTTGCTGGTTTACTGCTTTACTGGTTCACTCATTTACTGTTTTTGCTGGTTTATTGGTTCACTGGTTTATTGGTTTGCTAGTTTATTGGTTTCCTAGTATATTGGTTTGCTATTTTATTGGTTTGTTAGTTTACTCATTCACTGGTTTACTGGTTTATTAATTTGTTGGTTTAATGATTTGCTGGTTTGTGGTTTGCTTTTTTATTGGTTTATTAATTTGCTAGTTTATTGGTTACCTGGTTTATTGGTTTACTTGTTTTTGGGTTTGCTAGTTTACTGATTCATTGGTTTACTGGTTTATTAATTTGCTGGTTTAATGATTTGCTAGTTTGTGGTTTGCTGTTTTATTGGTTTGCTGGTTTTATGGTTTATTAATTTGCTGGTTTATTAGTTTGCTGGTTCTATTGGTTTGCTGGTTTATTAAAGTGGGATGGTGTTTTGGAAACGAACAAAAAATGGGTTTAGGGAGATGAAGGGTTTTAAAATTATAATTGTTTTTCTTTTGAGAGTTTTTTTTCTAGTAAAATGTGGATTTTAAGTATAGCTATTTAAATTTTAAATTTCCTTAAAAGAAGGATTATTTATGATAATGGGGTGCTAAAAAATGGAACGTTTTCAAGATTTGGGAAAATGGAGCAAAAAAAAAGAGTCATTAAATGCTCAGAGGCAATTCCCCTTTGGGTAAAAGACAACAATATCCCTGTATCCTTTTTAACCGTTGGATGAGTTTTAACTCTAATCAGATGGTCCAAATTCGAGTCTCCATATGGGGACACTATCTTTTCAGTCCCCAGGGAATCCAATTTCGTCAGAATCCCACGTTAAGATTATGATGAAGTCATCTACACAATTTAGTGTTATTGACCCATTTTCGACTGAATAATTCAAGAAGTAACATATTTTCGACAAGTAAATTATTGATGTAATCAATGTTTGAACCATGGTCACTTTCTATTCCACTTTTCCATTATATAATTATAACAAATTTGATGTACATATATTGCCAAACTACAAATAAAATAATCAAAATAGATTATTAGTTCACATTTCTCATGTCATATTTCTCTAAATTATCAAGAATATATAAACATACTGTTGGCCATCTCTTATTGGCCCAAATTATTTAAATGGACACCTAATGCAAAAATCCAAGGGTTGGTAAAATGATTAGTGCCAATTATTATAAAAAAAATTAGGTAAAAAGATATTAGATAAAAAAATAAATTAGGTAAAAAGAAAGAAAAAATGTTTCAAATGGAAAAAGACATTTGACAGGGACGTTTCCCTATAAAAGGGAATTCCCTCGTGACCATTTCTTATCGGAAAATGAGACCACTCCTAGAATACACTCAGATCCAGAATATTCAGTTTAGTCACTGAATGTTTCGGTAGATATACGAATAGGTACATTCGTAGAACCCAGGCTCCGATTCGTTACAAACGTGATCGAGCTTCGACCGGCAACTCACCAAGAACATTCCTGGACCTCGTATGCACACGCTACAAGAGGTAATTATATTTTAATTATCTTAATTTGTGGTTAATTATGCATGTGATTATTTGTGTAATTATTCGTTATTTATGCAATTAAATTCCAATAATTGGTATCAGAGCATGGTTAGTTCATGTTCTTGATGTTGTTTGATGATTTGATTTGATGATTTGTGTTAATTATCGACTTGATCATGTTTAAAATTAAGCTCAGATTGTTTTTTGGGCGTTTTTGTAAATGTTTTAAGTTGACTGAGCACCAAATCGGATATTTATTATCTGTTCGGCTGAAACGAATTTTCGTGGAAACCTTGGGACAAAAATGTAATTTTCCAGTCCCAAATCGAAAAACCCAGCCCGAAAACCCTAGTTTTTACCCGATTCATTCAAATCAACAATCCGGCCAAATCCGACGTTTTTGATGCCGGAAACCTATACCAATCCACTCCTCTCGACGTTCCGAACAAGTTGATATCACGTTTGGATGTCGTTGGTGCCGGAAATGGAAGATTTGAGCTCCGGAAGCTCGAAACTCCGTCGAACGGAGATCTCCTTCCTGAACGGACACCAGGGCACGACGGATCATGCGCCAACTACGGCCGTGACCGGGAGGTCACGGCGAGTCGATCCCGACTATCGGTGTCGGACGACTCACCGCCGTGTGTGAGCGGTCGAAGGAGAGTTGTGGCAAGGGTTTCAGTCGAAGGGGAGAGAGAGAGAGAGAAAATCGGGAAGAAGAAATAGATTGTGTCGGGGGCAGTTTAGTCTTTTCGCATGTTTTCTGAAAAACATTAAATATCCGCGCGACTTTTTACAAAACGGTCACTATGGTTTTAATTTAGTTTTTAGTTCAAACAAGTCCTGGATTTCGATTAAAACTTTGTTTTAAGTCCTTATTCGGTACTGTTTGTGCAAATTGAATTTAAAATTAGTCATATTGGACAATTTTTTAATTCAATTGAGTCCAATATTCGATTTAAATTTGTTTTAAATCCTATTTTGGTACTGATTTAATTTAATTGAATTTCAAATTAGTCATTTTTGGACATGCTTTAATTCGATTAAATTCCAAATTTTGATTTAAATTTGTTTTAAGTCATAATTTGGTAATATTTTGTTTTTAATTGAATAAATTTATTTTATTCAATTAAAATTCAAATTATTTGAAGATTTTTTAAATATGTGAGTATTTTAAATTATCTAAATAAATTTTTGGGATACGTTCCGAAAATTACTAGACATAGCATAAATCACACGATGGATCATCGAAAGATTGAAAATTTAATTTTCAATCTTATTTTTTTGGGAAATATATGATTTGACCCAAAAATTATTTAGCATTAGTTGCTAGATAACGATGTCCACCTGGAGTCATTCGAACATTGACATTGAGTCTTTGAGACACGTGTAATGTAGAGGCATTTATCGCCACGAATAACCAAGGATGACATATATGTGATAGTTGAACATTTCGATGCAGTGCATAAAGATATGCAAGAAGCCATTTGGTTTGTAGCTTTTACATTTTTGGGGAGGATTGGCCACCAATGATTCGTAACTTGCTAATGACCCTTAAAACCCAATAAGACATGAGTAGTTTTTGGAATCCCCTAGTGTACAACCATAATGTTGCTCCTGTCATGCTTTTGAAGCATTTAGGGCACAAAGGCCTCTTAAGGGAAATGCGTCCCCCTACTGTGTTGAAATTGAGCAACGGTTTTGAGATAACCTGTTACTCGGCTAATGAATACACTTATGTGTTTCTTTTGGTCTTGTTCATATGGATTTTGGACTCAAGTCTGTTCACTGAGGTGAACCTTGGGAGTCTGACTATTGTATGTTAATATGTCATCCTGTCAAAGTCTAATGAAACTGATACAAGTATGGATCAAGATTCTCAGACTTGAACTCCAGGATACCCTTTTAGGATCATATGTGTGATTAGTTTTGTTGTCATGTCTAGTGTTTTCCCCTTGTATATGTGATAGGGGATCACTTTTTTGTACAATAGGTTGTGTACCTATTTCTGAGTATATTTGTACTTTTAGTTGTACAATCTCCGGTATGTGCAAAAGTTTATAATATGCAATAAATTGTATACTTGTATTTTTGGATGCGTGTTTATATGTTCAGAAACACTATATGAATAAAATGTGTTTATTATTCATATGCCACTTGAGTTTACTATATGTGAACTTTGAATGACCTTAGTTGGAGATTAAATCTTGAATGGTAATGGGAAGCACGCTAGCGACCTACTTCGATTTCGAGATTAATCAAAGACTATGTGTCATTAAAGTTATGAGATTATAGTAAACTGTTTCATATTGCCTAAATCAAACTTCTGATGTGTTCTTATATTTTAAATTCCCTGTAGAGATGTCAGTTTATTCTAGAGCATGAAAATCTAGTACATGTTCGAAGAACAAGAGGTTCTCGATCTAGTACATATGATTTTGTTAAAGTCTGATGTAGGCAACACTGTACGACATAAGCGTGATTGTCATGCTTATGCTATTTGGATAAAAAAAACCCTGTTGCATATTTGATATTGCTGAGTTTTATGATGGATGAAATTACAAAGCAATTTCGTATTTATGCGAACATGAAAGAACTTTGGGATGCCCTCAAGTTGATATTCGGAAAGCTATTTGTGTCAAAGATTTGTGCTTTGATGATAAGGTTTAATGCTTTTAAAAAGCTTCCTGATATTCCTATGTGGAAATATTTGAGGATGATGTCTATTATGATTAGTGACATGACTTAGACTGGTCACGTACTTAGTAATGAGCAACAGATTCAAGCTATCATCCGTTCTTTGCCTCTAAGCTGAGAATAGATGAAGCTGAACCTTACTCATTTCCAATTACCTAGTAACATTTGAGGATGTTGCTAGACACATTGAGTTGGAAGAAGATCATCTTCTTCCTATGAGATCTTATCCCGAAGCGAATTTGATTAGTTCAAATAGCTTCGAGAAAAGAAAGAAAAAGAGGAAAGGAAAGAGTAAGGGTTCCTAAAATCCAAAGGCTGAAAACTTAGGACCCTAAAGTAGATAGCTCCTGGTATATGAAAAGAGGCAGTTTAATATTTATAGGTGAAATATTATAACTGTCATAAGAAGGGATATTTTGCATAAGGTTGCAAAATATCTAAGTAGGTACATTTAAACTCTAATATGTATGAGGTTAATGTATCTTCTTGGACCCTCCTTATTGAATCACATTCTATATGAATGATAGATTCAGGAGTAATAGACCATATAGCGAGAGATCATGGTTCATTTATTGAATATTAACAATGGTCGACTGGAACAAAAATCATTTTACTGGTAACAACTTGTCTGTGGATGTAAAAGGTTTGAGCACTTGTAAATTACACCTTTGTGGTGGACGTGCTCTACTTTTACATGATATGTTGTTTGTTCCAGATATTCATTTGAACCTAATTTCTGTATCTACTTTGATGTCTTTAAGTTTTTCATTATCGTATGAGAATGACATTGTTAGGTTATATTTGGATAATGTCTTTTATAGCCTTGGATATAGATCGGATGATTTTTTCATTATGGATAATGATCCTAGTAAAAGTTACTCATTTGTCACTAGTTTAAACTCATCGGAAGATGATATTAAGCTGTGACATTCTAGACTAGACCATATGGGTCAAATCGCTTAAACTGTCTAGCTAATGCCAGACTGCTAGGTAAAATAGAAAAGTTTATCTTACCTAGAAGTATTTTTTGTCTAAAAGGAAAGAGTACAAGAGAACCTTTTGATACTAGGGCTAGAGCCAAATTTCTATTTCAATTAGTCTACTCTGACATATATGGTCAAAAGAATGTGAGGGCAGCATATAGTGCATGTTACTTCATCACCTTTATTGATGACTATTTATGATATAGTCTGATATACCTGATTTCTCACAAGTGAGAGGTATTAAGTTGCTTCATGACATACATGAGTTTTGTTGAGAATCAGAAGGATAGAAAGATAAAGGCTTTGCGAATTGATCGCGGCCATGAATATCTTTCTGATGAATTGTAGAGCACTTTATGTTATGAAAGGAATTGAACATTAGTTGAACATTCCTTGAACATCCCAATAGATTGGGGTTGCTGAAAGAAGGAATAGAATCCTTCTTGACATGGTAAGATCTATGATGACAGAGACAAATTTACCAATATGGAGATGTGCTCCTAACTGCCACATATATTCTTAACCATGTTCCCTCTAAGACTGTTGCTACCATCCCTTATGAAATATGAATAGATAAAAAGTCTGATTTATCCTATTTTAAGTCATAAGGGTGTGCGTCTTACGTCCTTTTTACCTCAAGTACTTTCGGTAAATTAGGACCGAGAGGTAGAAAAAGTATCCTTATAAGGTATTTTGGAATATCTAAAGGATACATGTTTATAAGTGAACTGGACAACGGACAAGTAATAGAATTTGAATCATATAATGTCATATTTTTGGGGAATGAATTTCATACTGAGAAAGGTTAGTGAAAACCTTGATCTCTATGAAATAGTTAAGTCAGAGCCTTTTGGACACTTCTTTCGAGTGGGAGAATTGAGATAGAAAGTTATGACTTTCCATCTCAACATGGTCCGGAAGAAAGTCATCTTAGTCCTGAAAGGCTTATAGTTCCCTATTCCAGTGGGAGTAAGGAACTTCTGCCTAGTAATATTACGGTTCCTAGATGTGATAAATATATGAGAGATATTTATCAGAATCAGGAATTTTGTAGGTCTAGTAGAACTTGCATACCACGCCAACGATTTGATATCGAAGGTGAGGCTAATGTATACTTGGTATCACTGAAAAATATTGGTAATCCAAGTGAAGTTCTTCTAACTATTATTCAGGATAAAGATGAGCCAGAAATGTAATTGACGCTCTGTCATCTCCATAAAAGGTTTAGTAGATTAATGAGATAGAGGAAGAAATATCTTCCATGACCAATAATTAGGTTTAGTATCTAGTTGAACTACCTAAAAGACGTATGACTATTGAGAATAAGTAGATTCTCAAGGTCAAGAGCAATTCAGACAGTAGTGTCGAAAGATACTACGCTTGTCTGGTTGCATAGAGATTCAAGCAATAGGCATGAATAGTCTATGGGGAGACTTTTGCTGTTGTTGTTTGATTCACGTCTGTTAGAGTCATTTTGGCTATGATTGCTAACATGGATCTAGAATTACATCATATGGATGTATACACTGCTTTTTCTCTGTGGAGAATTGGATGAAGTAATCTATATGATTCAGCCTGAGGGCTACATCCAAAAAGGCTACAAACAGAAGGTTTGCAAATTGAATAGATCAATTTATGGCCTTAAGCAATCGTTTAGATGGTGATATATTCGTTTTCATAATATTATCATGGAAAATGATTTTATTGTGGTTCACGAAAGTCACTGAATATATGTTAAGCAATCAGGTAAGAATTTTGTCATCATCACTTTGTATGTTGATGACATACTCTTGGCTATAAATGACATAAGACTACTTGTCGAAATTAAAGCTTAGTTTTCTTCCAACTTTGATGTGATAGACATGGGTGAAACTGATCACATACCCGAAGTTATGATTTTGAGAAATCGTTCGAAGAGGACAATGCCTCTTTCATAAGAGATGTATGTTCGTAAAGTAGTAGAACGTTTCGATTGTGATCATAGTAATCCAAAGTATGTCCTATTAGTGAAAGGTCATAATTTGTGCAAGGATTTGTGTCCAAGTATAGCTAAACAAATAGGGAATATGGAAACGATTCCCTGAGTCAAGGCAGTTAGTTGCTTAGTGTACGCAATATTGTGTACGCAACTTGATATTTGTTATACTATTGGCATTATAAGTAGATGTCAATAGAATTTAGGCAATGCTCATTAGAAAACTGTCAAGAGAATTTTAAAATATTTGAATGCTACTATAGAATGCTCATTGTGAGTATTCTGTAACAACCAAGTTGATATAGCTTCTGCAAAGGATTCGTGTTTCTATTGTAGGGCTAAGTATAAAGTTGGAAAACTCTATATGGTTGTGTGTAAAATATATATCTATGCTAGATATGGTTGTATACCCTATGACTAAAGCATTATCTCGAAAAATGTTCGAGAAATATGTGAAGTCATTAGGTTTATGACAGTTTCATTAATAAATAAGAAGTTTTATTTTTGACAATATGAACATCTTGAGTAACATGTCAGACAGAAAAGTAGCCCACTCACACGGGTGTTTACCTCAGTGGGAGTAAAATGTATTGATTCTTGACTGAGATGAGGCAGCTGTTGGATATTTTAGATGTGCAATATCCTATAGCGGGAATGTCGTCTTGCTATGAGAGCAAGATTAGTTATGGGATGTAATAATAAGTTATTACATTTGGATCTTCTGTAATCCATATGATAAGTATTAAGTGGAACTTATCATACCTTCTGTCTTGAAGCCTAGAGTTAAGCTGTGGCTATGACTCTAGTATGGTGTTAATTGACATGTGTTCCTATGTAAATGAATTTACACCATAACATGAGAATAAGTATCTCATGTGCTGTTCGACCACCGGATGGGATAAATGTTCATTGATTCGCAATCCCTGGTGTGAGACCGCGTTTCGTGAACTGTGGTTCTCGATCTTTGCCCTTAAGATCCTAAACGTATTCTGGAAGTGTGATTCAGTGCTGCTAGCTTAGTTAGTCCATGAAAAGATTATGGCATATTGATTCGACCTAGCAGGGCTAATTAGAAAAGCAGGCTGAATCATTATGGAAAGAATATAGTTAAGGGAGAAGGAACTATGTCCATCATATTTCGAGGTTCGTTGTCCAGGTGCACCAATTGTATTGAAAAGTACAATAGTGGACACGAATAAAATTGTTTGAAATCATGGTGTGAACAATGGAATGTGATATGAGTCCTAGGGTGAAAGCACACTTTATTATATGTGAGATGTCGAGATGCTACTATTCAGTTAGCTCGTGTGTCGATGCTTCTGAATTTTAGCTCAACGTACTCGACGTGTGCTGGTTGCACGAAATCCTATAAATCGTTATCTATACATTGTCGACTGTGGTCGATGATGAATGAGTGTTATTTTTGAGTTTTGGGCCTAAATTGTATCCATTGTTGATTGTGACCAACAATGAATGAGTGGGAGATTGTTGGCCATTTGTTATTGGCCCAAATTATTTAAATGGACACCTAATGCAAAAATCCAAGGGTTGGTAAAATGATTAGTGCCAATTATTATAAAAAACAAAATTAGGTAAAAAGATATTAGATAAAAAATAAATTAGGTAAAAAGAAAGAAAAAAATGTTTCAAATGGAAAAAGACATTTGACAGGGACGTTTCCCTATAAAAGGGAACTCCCTCGTGACCATTTCTTGTCGGAAAATGAGACCACTCCCAGAATACACTCAGATCCAAAATATTCAGTTTAGTCACTGAATATTTCGGTAGATATACGAATAGGTACATTCGTGGAACCCAGGCTCCGATTCGTTACAAACGTGATCGAGCTTCGACCGACAACTCACCAAGAACGTTCCTGGACCTCGTATGCACACGCTACAAGAGGTAATTATATTTTAATTGCCTTAATTTGTGGTTAATTGTGCATGTGATTATTTGTGTAATTATTCGTTATTTATGCAATTAAATTCCAACACATACCCCAAGAAAACAATAAATAATATTTTTAAAATATGATCCTACGAATTGAACGGTGACCTACGACCATACCCGTGGTTATTTACCATTAAACGATTGTTTTCTTGAATTGTCCGATTCACTTTTTTACGAAAAATGATATTTTTCTCTCGCTTTTGAAGTAAATCCGTATTAATATATTTGTCCAGGATGCATACTAAACATCTGCCATCTGCCATAACCCCCTATTTTGGCTTTCTTCCGGACCTCAATTAATGTTTATATATATACATCTAGTACATTATATTCTTGGAGAAATATTTTTTTTAAACGGTACAGATTAAAAAATATATGAAGGTTTTTTTTTAAAAAACAAATTATGAGACCAAAGTAAAAAAATCTACATGGTCGATATTGCATAAAAAAAATTGTCATTTTCGCAAAAAAACACATGCCTGGATTTTGTTTTTGTAAAAATTCAAAAACTATGGACCCAAGAGAAAAAATTCAAATGGGCCAGTATTGTATAAAAAATTCATTCTTGCAAAAATAAAAAAAATCCAAAAATACACATATTATTATCACAAGAAAGAAATGTCGATTTGCATGAAAAAAATGTCAATAGCACAAATAGAAAATGCATGTACGATCAACCCAAACTTCATACCATACATATTGATTTGTTCAACTCGTACCTAATCCAAATCCGATATTTCTCTGTTCAAAAAAAAATTATCTTCCAAAATTTTCAATTAAACTTGGTTTCCGCAAAACAAATATAATCTTAACGAATTCTTGTGTGACAATTGGTTCAAGCTATAATTCGGATTTTTTAATAATTTTTTGTTCTTATTAATTCAACATAATTCTTTCTTAGAGATGTTATTTTATTGAAAAATCTACCATGTTCAATTTTAAGTTAATTATTTAAAACAAAGACTCAAAGTAAACGAAAAAGATCCCGCAAAAAAAAGTAAACGAAAAAGAGAGACAGAATGTTTCGGTCGTGTATTGGGGATTGAAGGATCGGACCTGTACAATCCTATCTCTCTCTTTTTTTAACTTGTATGAGATAATTAATTAATTAATTTTTTATATATAGATAATATGGACTTCAAATTTAAATGTTATTTTTAATAATAATAAAAATTTAACTAATTATTTAATGTTATAGTTATTTTTATTACTTGAACATATTATTTGACATAATTATAAAAACTATTTAATTTAAAAATTATGCTTTGTTATATTCATTTAGTTTGGTCAGATATGTTTAAATCATCCTCTTATCTTATGTTCAAATGATTTGACCACTTATAGTTCATATAAATCACTGTTATAATAATTTGTCAATGAATGTTCAAATAATTTGCCAATGAATTGTTCAAATAGACAATGAATGTTCAAATGATTTGACTAGTTAACTTCAAATAGGTTGTTAATGAATGTTCAAATAGTTTAGTCAGTTAACAGGAAAAAAATATGATAGTAAAATAGGAAAAAATATGATAGTAAAATCATGCAAACTACTAATTTAAATTATTTAATCTCAATCTAACAAATTATTTTCATGATATATAACAAACTATTTAATTATAATGGTTTGGTCATTTATGTCTTCTCATGTTCAATTGGTTAGGTCAGCTAAGTTTAAATAGTTTGGTCAAATATATTCAATTAATTTAGCAATGTATATTCAAATAGTTTGTGCAATTATGTTCAAATAGTTTTTGTAGTTATGTTCACATGATATGTGTAATAATATCAAATTTTTGCACAGTTATATCAAATAGTATGCTCTGTTATATGGTTTATTCTGTTATATAAAATTATATTAGTATAAATTATTAGAACATATCACAATAAACTATTTTATCATATTAGTACAAACTATTTGATTATAATGGAATAATTTTTTTTATTATGACAAAACACTATTAAAAACTATTCGAACATATCAGAATAAACTATTCGAACATGTAAGAGCAAACAATTCGAACATATCAAAATAAACTATTTGAATAAATTACAATAAATTATTCGAACATATTAAAATAAATTATTCGAACATAACAGAATAAATTATTCAAACTTATCATAACAAACTACAATAGTTAGTCGTTCATCGTTCTCATCACTCGTCTTCCGGTGATGACAATAGAAGAGGAGGAGCGAGAGAGAAAATCTTAACCCTTGATTCATCCTCGTTGTTCTCTCTTCTTTGCTAAAAATCTCAACTTTAGATTCATCCTCGCTATTGGAAGTCAGTATCATCCTCGACGTCAGTATTCAGCCTCGTCATTCGTCGTTCTCACCACTCATTTTCTAGTGACGACAATAAATGAGGGAGGGAGGGAGAGAAGGAAAAAAATCTTAACCCCAGATTTGTTCTCGCCTTTAGCAGTCGGCACCATCCACAACGTGAGTATTCAACCTCACTGTTGCCATCCTTACCACTCGTCTTTCGGAGATGACATTAAATGCAGGAGAGAGGGAGATAGAAAAAGAGACATAAATAGAGAAAGATGAGTGTGCAAAAAAATATGTGCAAAATAGTGGGTTTGGATTGGGTGAGGACAAGGATTTAGTCTCCATACGGGGACTAAAGAAGTGAAATCCTTAAATAAGGATGGTTGGTTAAACCACCAAAAGTAGGAATGCTTTAAATATGTTGATTTTTTAGTTTGGGTAAATGAGGTTAATAAATAGAAAGCTAATTAATTGAATTTCAAATGTGGATAAAGGTCAAAAATATCCTTGAACGTTTTACATCATTAGATTAATTATTTAAAAAAAAACTAATCTAATGATCGAGATGCTAGTCCCGATATGGAGACACCCCGATTTAGTCCCCACGCAAGCCAAATTCCGAAATAGTAGAGGACAACCCAGAACTATTTTGTACATACAAGATTGAATCTCGTCTCGACAGAACACAAAAAGGGCTACCGGCAACCGTGATGGACTATTCCATTTCTCAATATTTTTATTTTATAAATTTTTAATGATATTTTTTTTGCAAATTATACCTAAGATATCTTTATATAAATCTGAATTTCTTATTATTTTTTTACCAATCGCCGGTTATTCTTCGTACCTTCTCGCAAAAGAGAGCACCATTTCAATGGGTTCGATTGGGGACTCTCAAGATGCATGTACTACTATTGTGATGTGTCCTAAAAACGTATGTGCCGTTATTATAATATCATTAAAAATTATGTGCTGAAGTTGTAATGGTATCATGTCCACTAATGCAATTGCGTCCAATAGTCTTAACTATCTTTTCAAAATATCATTTGCTTAAATGGTATAATATAATGATCGAGTATCGATATGAGGGTTCAAATTCTGATTATGAATAATTATTTTGTACTTTAGTTTAGTTTTTAATGATATCTTCTAAAATTTTAACCCCGTCAACCATTACAAATTCTTATCATCTAAAATAAATCTCTTTGCTTTCCCTTTTTT
>SOPF01023565.1:17894-30359 GCA_012979155.1 Hypericum perforatum
CCATATCCCACCTTCTAGGCGGCTGCTTACTCACTTATAATCTACCTGCAAATTTTAAGCATTAGAGCCGTGAGTCATAAGGGTATAATTGTACTAATTGTGGACTAACTTGAATATATCTCGCATCTACTGAATCGACTTGAATTATGTGTATTAATGGTGATATATTGAAAAAAATGGGTGAGGGCCCGAAAATAGCTCGAACGGGGATGGAGTTTTAGTATTAATAAGAGACCAACTAAAATCAGAGACCAAGATAGACTTTTGGATTTTCCAAACACTTCGCAATAATGTCCTTGCCATATGCCGAGTAAGACGTGGCAGAATAAAATAATAAATCACGAACTTGTTCCCATAAATGTACAAAATTGTTGGTGCTGAATCCTTTTTATATTCTTCTAAAAAGGTCATTTTTATATGTAAGGTCGTCGGAAGGTATGGAAACTATTGAGAGAAATTAAAATTTTAAAATTAAATTCTATAAAAAATTAATCACATAACAATTCTACAATAATTAATCAAACATTACATGAACTAAAATCTTTATAAAAAATCTCATAAAATAGAAACAAATCCAGTTTCAAATCTCACATTTATTCGTTTCCTGGGACCATGGGGACAATTAAGAAAATAATTCTACTTTTCTTTGTTCTTATCTATTGGTTCATTTTACTCACAAGATACGGTCTAATTCAACCTCTTCTACATCTATGTCTTGCCATGGATAAATAAAGAAAACAAGATTCCAACACTCATTCTTTACCAAATTCATTACCATAAAAAAGTAGTTTTTAGAAAACTTTGCCACCATTGATTTTTTTCTTCAGTTCCATTATAAATTAGTAAGTTAAGTAAATTTTTGATAAAAAATATTATCGTTATCACAGTCAGCTCAGCCACCATAGAGAGTCATACAACACAAGCTCCGTCACCTCCCTATGATCTGATATACCAATGGGGATCCTCCATTAGGCCAGATTAGTCCCCAAAATAACATTATCTCTTCCCCTCCAATGGTTTTCTACGGCTTGGAAGTTTCTTGGCAATGGGAAAAAAGAAGTGTGACTCAGATCTGATTCAGCTTAAGAACCATCCTAGAACCACAACTTTCACCAGGTAAGCCACACACACAAAAAAACATAACTTAACTTATTTTGGTTATATAGATAGGACAATGTTCAATTGCAAATACTAATTGTTAAAAAAAATTGCTCACATTTCACCTATTTTTCACATCGCTTTGAACTCGTCAAATCTTCTATTTGCCAAACAGTTGATAAATTACCCAAAGGGACATACCCTAAATGGACCATATAGTACACCAACAATTTAAGTATTTAACACACTAAGACGAATTACATAACTAGAGACAAAACTGGTGTTTTGTCTTATTATTGCCTCTGACATTTCCCCTCTTCAAGAGCGACTCTTTATGAGCCTACATAAAGCCAGCAAGCAAACTCCAAGAACAATTCCCTCTGGAGATAAATCTGATCAGAGAATTAAGAACCTCTTCTCCTTCTTCTTCCTAGAAATCCAACTGGGTTCCCTCTCAATCCATCAGTTTGAACAGAAGTGAAGAGAATTATGGAAAATAAGGAAACCAAGTTTTGTGTGATTGGTGCTTTCCTCTTGACAGAAATCTTCTTCAAGTTGGAGATACCTCTAAGAATCTAACAAAAAGATTCTGACTTCGATCTTGGGAGATTCCCAATCTAACAAAAGGTAATCCCTTTATTCTCTTTTTGGTGACAATTTTCTGCCTTTGTACTTGTTAAGTTCTCTGTTTTCTGTTTCCACTGCTTTTGTTATTCTATAAAGCAATATTTTTACACCAAGTTACACCAGTCAGTGATTGAACCTTAGAACTTTGTCGATTCATTTATAGGTTATTTGCTGATGCGGAGAATCTTTGGTTGGTTGGTGCAGGGTTTAATTATTAGTAATGGCTAATCAGCATGGCTATGGTCTAATTAGGCAGAGGAGTGGGATGTGGAGATCCTTAAGAGATGGAGACTTTGAGGAGGAAGATGTGTGGGATGTTCTGAGAGAGAGGAGAGATGATTCTGGTGCTTCCAAACCAGTTGAAACCTCAATCCCTTTACCAAAAAAGAAACCTACTAACTCTTCTTCTAGAATGATTCCCTCCAGAGCTTATACATTTAGTAGTGACTCCACACAGGAAGCCAAATTGACCCAACAATCAGCACCTGTTAATGTCCCTGGTTGGTCTAAAGTTGTGAGGAAGAGATCAGTGCCTAAGAAACCCTCCTCCAAGAAGAGTGCCAATCCGTGGCTCGAGGACGACGAGGACGATGGTGATGATGAGGAGGATGAGGAAGTTGATTGTGATGAGGATGGAGAGTACAATGTCAAT
Organism: Hypericum perforatum; assembly: GCA_012979155.1. Lineage (NCBI taxonomy): Eukaryota > Viridiplantae > Streptophyta > Magnoliopsida > Malpighiales > Hypericaceae > Hypericum > Hypericum perforatum. The sequence goes on from SOPF01023565.1 coordinate 20,272, forward strand.
TGTAAGGCTCCACCACATGAGATCATTGATAGGAGGCTAGCTAGGAGCCATGTTTCCTCATTCTCAGTGTTTGAAGGTGCAGGAAGGACCCTCAAAGGGAGGGACCTAGAGAAGGTTAGGAATGCTGTATTGACCAAAACTGGCTTCCTTGAGTCACTCTGATGGTTGGTTAAATTGGCAATTTTGATCATTGGGTGTAAATGGTCACATGGGAGAGCGGAGAGTGATGTATCAGCTAAAGGATATTGTTCGTAGGAAATTTGGCGAAAGTGCAAATTCAAATCCCCGCAAGATGTAATTATTGATGTAAAAATTTACCAACTTTCCTTACCTTGGTGGTGGTATGTTGTTAGTTTCTCTTGGTATAGGGTTTGTTTGTTCTTGCCTTCATTGAAAGTTAGATTTTCTTGTTGGTTCTTGTTTGTAGGTGTTGGCACTGCCATTTGTATTGTAAAAAGGGTTTGGTGAATTAGGGGATTATTCAAAGATTTGGGTTCTTCTGTATTCATCGTTATTCCAATTCTACGCATTGATTGAATCCAAGTGTTGAATACAATTGCATTGAATCTCGATAAGAAGAGTTTGAAATTTTTTAGTCATGTATTAACTAAAAATCGAATTAGTCAGTCTATATTAGATACCAACAAATTTCAACTGGAAAAAATTATACCAATAAGTAAAAACGGATTCTCGATTTCTCAAATTTTCTTCCACAACCAAAATCACAATGCTTAATGAGATGAAATTTTTTGTGGGTTATACATTGAAGATATTATATCCGTTTCAATTGGAGATGTCCGTGAGCATCCAATTTATTTGCGTTCTTTTCCGAGTTCAGGAATCTTGTATTAAGGAAAATAATTTTTTTTTCCTCCGAGCCATATGTACATAGGTGTAATCTGATAGTGGAAGTATAAAATTATTTACATATGAATGTCCCAAGTTTATGGCATGTGCAAAATGTTTCTTTGTAACAACTTGTCAGCGCCCGCCATTCATTTTACTTATGAGCGGAATCACTGAATCAATTAAACCCGCGTAACAACTAGCATAGCAAGATCCAAAATTCCATGATGATGACGGTAAGCAGAACGTGCCTAAGAATCCTGACCCACAAAAAAATGCCAAACAAGCTACATAAAATGTTTCAAAAACTAAATAAACTAAAAAGTTTTGCACGAATTTTAATTTTATTAATGTACTTTAAAATGAAAATTTTATAAGGACATTAATAAATATAGGATTAATCTTTTTCCAATTTTATGTTATATCAGTTGTTGGAAATTATATGATATGCAGAGGTATGGAATATGAAAGAATATTATTGGTGTGGTGTCACAAAAACTTCAAGGATCTCGTAAAGATTCTTTCAAATAAATAGACCCTCGATTTAGTTTTGTCTCTTGATTTGAACTACTGATTTGACCTCGATAATTTTTTTAGACCTTAAGTATTGTCTATTATATAAAAATATGTTACCTAGGATTGTGTGTAAGTGATTCGTATCCATCAACAAAGGTTATGTCACGACCCGATCTGAGATCGGTGACCGGCACTAGACTTCGCAAACATATTAACAACATAATGCAAGTCTAGTAAGCCTCAAAACAATCTCAAAGAATCTCATCAAATGCGGAAGCCAAATTCAAACCAAAATAGTTTACAAACCAAAAATAAACAAAACATCTCCAAAAAGCCAACTAACAACACCTCAAAATCTTTATAACTACGGAGCGTCTATACAGAAGAAGACAATGTCACCATCCGAAGACCTCAAAAGTAGCCCTCGAAAGAAAAAGAGCTTGGCTGGTACCACGAACTTCGAACACTCAAACAAACTAAAACTTCTGAGAACCTGAAATAGATTTGTAAGGGGTAAGTGTCCGAAAATACTTAGCAAGGGAATAGAACATAATATATTAGTTATGGCTGACATATGCATGCAACAGAACTTAATCATGCTCGACTTCACTCAAATCAAAATGCGTGATCATCAATTGCTATTACCAAACACAATATCAACTCACACACACAGACACACAGAGCTATGAATAAGTTTCGTATTGTCACGTCTTCTGGTGACTAGAGGCATCCAAATGGCCAAACAGATATTCGTTCACAAATAACAGAAGCTAGCGTACAAATGTAAACTACTGATAGCTTACAACAAATATAAACTAGCGATAGTATACAATGTAAACTAGTGATGCCCCCAAAACTATGAGCTCATAGACTAACATCCCCGATTAGTACGGGAAAACTCATTCATTTCTCTCACACAAAAATACATCTTATCAGAACAGATGACCCAACGGTCCAGAATCATATCCATTACACATGGACATGCCACACGTATCAAATCAGCTCGAGGCTGTTCACAAACGTCACATGTCTTACCACAATCACAAATATGTCTAAACATATCATGGACTGAACCATATGCATGTGACGCACACAATCAAGATTTGAAACATACACATAACAAACACAACCAAAGTTATCATATACTATTCACTTACTCGGATAATGATGCTCGAAAGCGCAGATTTTCAAATCCGAAACTCTTTTCACTTAAAGTTCCTTCACCAAAATGCCTTGAACAAATCTGTACAAATATACATAACCACAACCTGAGGTTAACCCCTTGGTTTCCAAAACCAATTCACATCCAATGCTTCAAAACAACCAACCTAGACGCAATCGCAAATCGTCATCGCAAACTCATCCACACGCAACCAATAGTTCAAACCCTTGGTTCTGTACCCTATACCAACACGTATACATGCTGTAGAAAGTCACTTTTAATCTCAAGCACATACACCAAAACTATTTTACCAAACCAAACGTCAACGAAGCACATATCAAGTTCCATCGCAAGGCCAACCACAACTAACCACCCAACATCACTCAAACATACTAAACCAAACCCAAACCTCACTTCAACACAACTCCCCTGTATATACTCAACATATCAGAACCAACAATTAACCTCAGAATCTAAAAGAATCCACTTATCAAACTCAAATCTCAAACTTGCTCAGCCAAGAACAAAGCCACACTGTCCAAACTTCAAAAGCATGCATGAGATGTTTCTCTCAACCAATTCACACATATAATACATATTCCGAAAGCTTATCAAGTGCTTAATAATCTGTTCCAATACATCCAAGTCCAATTTAGAGTCTAAGCAAGCTTACCAAACCGTTCTTCCTTACCTCGCTCACTGACCACCTCAGTGAATAGCCTGTGACTCAAAACTGATTTTCTGATAAATCATTCATCCAAATCACATGTGGTCAAGACCATTAGAAATTGATAGATCTATGTACAAGCTATCAAAATTTCATAGGCAAATTCCCATTCTAAGTATCCTTACCGTTCACTTTATTCTCGAAACCCTCATATGTGTGCTTGTTCAATAGTAGTCCAATTCAAATCACCTTTCCCGTCGATTTCCTGATCCAAAAGCCTCATATGATATACCAAAAGAAAGGTATTGATTTCCTCTACAACTCACTGCAGGGGTTTCAAGTCCAAAACTAAACGAATCTATGCTTACCGATCGAATCTTTGTCAAGCTGTCTACTTCTTCCTCTTTCCTCTTTCTCAGCCCTTTCTCTCTTTTCTCTCAAGTTTTGTTTTGTGACTGAGAGGATAAGTTATCTGCCTCTCCAAGATATATTCTGAGCCATGTGAAGAGGTGGGTGAGGTCTAATCACAAGAAAACCCCATCTTCAACTTAATCTAGGTAACAAACAAAGAACTTGAGGTCTAATCAGATTCATCCCCAAGCAAGTAGCTCTCATTTGACGACTTTCCTTTGGTTTTTATACAATCTTGTAGTCAAATGGTTTGTTCCTTAACATATCTAGTTTCAGGATCACTTAGAATTTCTCATTTTGGACCCATATTGAAGAAGTTATGGCCATTAAACCACAAGCAGGTCAATCTGTCTGAAAATGAGCAACTACTTCACAATTCAAAAATTCACTAAGGCATTGCACTTGTTGAAATCAAACTCCAATGACATCCTTTCACATACTTGTACACTTTAAATCATATGTCCAATGCAATTATCTCAATACGACACAAACCGACTAACTAATTTTCCGAGTGTCACAATTCTCCCCTCCTTATAGAAATTCGGTCCCCGAATTACTTACGACTAATTTGAAAAACAAAGAACTTCCTTTGTTATTCAAATAGGTGCAGAAACCTTCCTCGCATTTCATTCTGTAACTCTTGGTCCTTAGTTTTCTCACTTGCCTTACTGACCTTGCAATAGGCAAGGTGTACTCTCAAACTTCCATCCTTCTTTCATACCAATAACATTGGAGCAATCCTTCATTGTGCTTCCATCTCATCACCCTGAAACATAAATTTTGGCTCACCCTCAGGCTTGAACCTCACAATCATATTAAAACAATTCACCGTAGCTTGGTAGCACGATAACCAATCCATACCCAAAACTACATCAAAATCATCCATGCACAACTATCACATACGATTTATGAACTAAATGCACATGAATGTTATGACCTAAAAGCGTACAAACCTCTAACAGATTCCCAATAACAACAGTGGACTATCAAAGGACTCAACAAATTAGGGTGACAAGAATCAAATTGTCGACCCTGAATCAAATAAGACCTCGAGCGTATGACCAACCTATAGGAAGTATACCTGAGACCACTCAAGCAGGACCACCACTGTCACGCTCCATCGGTTCCTTACCCCTTACACTTGAATTCTCTTCCTGAAAGTTCTGGCTAAAAGGAGTTCTATCTTGTTCTTGAGGTCGAATAGCTAGACTCGTAAGCTGTGCCTGCTGTCTAGCCTTAGCCATCCGACAATCCTTAATCTGGTATCCAAACTTGCCACATCCCAAAACAAGCACCCGTCTACTTATAACATGGTCTCCCTAGATGTTGCTTCCCACAACTAGCACAATTTGTCAAACTATCAAATTAGTTTTGACCACTAGATTGGTCCCAACTACCCTGTGAACCACGAGGACCACTACCTCTCCATGATCCTTCGTAAGAATCTCCACCTCTCCGAAAGTTAGACTGAAAACTCGGCCTTTACTATTGCCCAAAATTCTGGTTGGAACTGAATTGTTGTGGCCTATCAAACTGCTGAACTTTTGCTTGCTTCTGCCTTGCGATACGTTCATTATCGTGCATCTCCAGAGTTCTGGCACAATCCACTGCGGCCGAATATGACTGAAATCCACGAGGATACATTACCTTGAATATTGCATCATCTAGTCCTCGAACAAACCTCTTCACCTTCTTCTCCTTCATAGGCACCAAGTGTTTTGCACCAATAAGGAGTCACTGAATTTCTTCCAAGTCCAGCCAACGGATTCCATCATTTGAAACCATATCCTTGCCTCATCAGTCAACTTGAATGCGGTGAGTTCTACCATCCTCTTGCTGTCACAATTCAAAATTTTCCACCTTTTTTCCATTTCATCAAAAAATATTTGCGGATCATCACGCACCCCAGAGAATGTAGGTGGCTCTAACCTTAAAAACTCAGCTAGTGAATCATCTCTAGGCATCGCAATAGCCTTCTTCTCAGCTTGATTCTGTTGAATAGCGATGAACTTCTCTATTATTATCATCACCCTGTCAACTATATCCCCACTCCGCTTCTTATGCCCAAAAGAAGTACCAGCTGCTAGTTGACTTGTCTCAACCAGCATGGTAGTAAGGGCAGTAGTAGTAGCGGTAGTGACATGCTTAGGTCTAGGTGCAACATTTTCTCTATATTGCTCGGAGCCTTCACCTTGCTCCCTAACCGTAGCATCAGTAATCTTTCCTCGCTGAGGCATAACTTCCCTATAGAGTAAGTCACACATTAAAATGACCACACAAGAGACTTAGACAAAGAAAAACATGACACGATGAATCATATGCTCCGTAGCATTCTTAAATACCATATCAGATATCACATAAGACAACCTAAGTTTAGCTCTGATACCAACTCTGTCACGACCCGATCTGAGGTGGGTGACCGGCACTAGACTTCGCGAACATATTAACAACATAATGCAAGTCCAGTAAGCCTCAAAACAATCTCAAAGAATCTCATCAAATGCGGAAGCCAAATTCAAACCAAAATAGTTTACAAACCAAAAATAAACAAAACATCTCCAAAAGACCAACTAACAACATCTCAAAATCTTTATAACTACGGAGCGTCTATACAGAAGAAGACAATGGCACCATCCAGAGACCTCAAAAGTAGCCCTCGAAAGAAAAAGAGCTTGGCTGGTACCACGAACTTCGAACACTCAAACAAACTAAAACTTTTGAGAACCTGAAATAGATTTGTAAGGGGTAAGTGTCTGAAAACACTTAGCAAGGGAATAGAACATAATATATTAGTTATGGCTGACATATGCATGCAATAGAATTTAATCATGCTCGACTTCACTCAAATCAAAATGTGTGATCATCAATTGCTATTACCAAACACAATATCAACTCACACACACAGACATACAGAGCTATGAATAAGTTTCGTATTGTCACGTCTTCTGGTGACTAGAGGCATCCAAATGGCCAAACAGATATTCGTTCACAAATAACAGAAGCTAGCGTACAAATGTAAACTACTGATAGCTTACAATAAATATAAGCTAGTGATAGTATACAATGTAAACTAGTGATGCCCCCAAAACTATGAGCTCATAGACTAACATCCCCGATTAGTACGGGAAAACTCATTCATTTCTCTCACACAAAAACATATCTTATCAGAACAGATGACCCAACGGTCCAGAATTATATCCATTACACATGGACATGCCACACGTATCAAATCAGCATGAGGTTGTTCACAAACGTCACATGTCTTACCACAATCACAAATATATCTAAACATATCATGGACCGAACCATATACATGTGATTCACACAATCAAGATTTGAAACATACACATAACAAACACAACCAAAGTCATCATGTACTATCTGCTTACTCGGATAATGATGCTCGAAAGCGTAGATTTTCAAATCCGAAACTCCTTCCACTTAAAGTTCCTTCATCAAAATGCCTTGAACAAATCTGCACAAATATACATAACCACAACCTGAGGTTAACCCCTTGGTTTCCAAAACCGATTCACATCCAATTCTTCAAAATAACCAACCTAGACGCAATCGCAAATCGTCATTGTAAACTCATCCACACGCAACCAATAGTTCAAACCATTGGTTCCGTACCCCATACCAACACGTATACATGCTATAGAAAGTCACTTTTAATCTCAAGCACATATACCAAAACTGTTTTGCCAAACCAAACGTCAACGAAACACATAGCAAGTTCCATCGCAAGGCCAACCGCAACTAACCACCCAACATCACTCAAACATACTAAACCAAACCCAAACCTCACTTCAACACAACTCCCCTGTATATACTCAACATATCAGAACCAACAATTAACCTCAGAATCCAAAAGAATCCACTTATCAAACTCAATTCTCAAACTTGCTCAGCCAAGAACACAGCCACACTGTCCAAACTTCAAAAGCATGCACGAGATATTTCTCTCAACCAATTCACATATATAATACATATTCTGAAAGCTTATGAAGTGCTTAATAATCTGTTCCAAATACATCTAAGTCCAATTTAGAGTCTAAGCAAGCTTATCGAACCGTTCTTCTTTACCTCGCTCACTGACCACCTCAGTGAATAGCCTGTGACTCAAAACTGATTTTCTGATGAATCCTTCATCCAAATCACATATGCTCAAGACCATTAGAAAGCTTATAGATCTATGTATAAGCTACGAAAATTTCATAGCCAAATTCCCAATCTAAGTATCCTTACCATTCACTTTATTCTCGAAACCCTCAGCTTTGTGCTTATTCAATAGCAGTCCAATTCAAATCACCTTTCCCATCGATTTCCTGATCTCAAAGCCTCATATGATATACCAAAAGAAAGGTATTGATGTCCTCTACAACTCATTGTAGGGGTTTGAAGTCCAAAACTGAATGGATCTATGCTTACCGATCGAATCTTTGTCAAGCTGTCTGCTTCTTCCTCTTTCCTCTTTCTCAGCCCTTTCTCTCTTTTCTCTCAAGTTTCGTTTTGTGACTGAGAGGATAAGTGCTCTGCCTCTCCAAGATATATTCTAAGCTATGTGAAGAGGTGGGTGAGGTCCAATCACAAGAAAACTCCCTCTTCAACTTAATATAGGTAACAAACAAAGAACTTGAGGTCTAATCAGATTCATCCCCAAGCAAGTAGCTCTCATTTGACGACTTTCCTTTGATTTTTATACAATCTTGTAGTCAAATGATTTGTTCCTTAACATGTCTAGTTTCAGGATCACTTGGAATTTCTCATTTTGGACCCATATTGAAGAATATATGGCCATTAAACCACAAGCAGGTCAATCTGTGTCACGACCCAAATCCGGGCCGCCGACATGGCGCTGGGCCACGCTCTCCAAACCGAAGAGCCGTGGTCCAACCAGCCTCAGACATACGTATGCAAATCATAATTTTGGAAGCGTAATTTAGTTATACATATGCGGAAGCATATCTCATAAACCAAATTCATATATATTACAAATATTCTTACATAATTCTAGATATAGACATAAGGTCCTACAATGTATAACGGAGCGACACAACTAACATCACCAAGAGGAATATCATCCGAAGACTTCAAATATCATGATCCCTAACCTTGATTACCTGTGGAGGGAGGGGGTAAGTATTTTGAAATACTTAGCAGAAAATATTTAAAATATAAATGTATTTACGAACCTCCACAGACACATTTATATCTCATCGCACACCCGCATAGCCAAATGGTAATAACTTTAACGATGTATCACATTATACGAAAGGTCATCCATGACACATAATAGAACTTAAACAAAGACGAACGAACACACACATAACCGATGAGCTCAAAAATGTCCCGACCCAAAATCAGTGTCGCGGATAGAGTGCTCCATACATATTTTCCCATCACACATAGACATTCACAAAATGTGGTAAAACAGACAAATATCTCATAAATCACTTGTTCGGAGTTTCAGACTAATCGGAGCAAGAACTTCACATAGACTGAGTACTGGTACACTCTTCTCAATCTCGAATATACACAGATACTTATATCATGACCCAAACACAGTATCATCAATGTCACACAAACACATGAGCACGTCACGAGCCAATGTGGTATCGTCTACGTCTCTCAAATACATGTGCATGTCACGAGCCAATATGGTATCGCCGACATCACATAAATAGATGAGCATGTCACGAGCCAATGTGGTATCGCCGACATCTCCTAAACACATATGTACGCCACGAGCCAATGCGGTATCGCCGACGTCACATAAACAGATGAGCACGTCACGAGCCAATATGGTATCGCCGACGTCTCCTAAACACATATGTACGTCACGAGCCAATGCGGTATCATCGACGTCATACCACAGATTCCATATCCAACCAATACTTAACCAACCAATCAATCGTACCAACTAACATAAACCCGTAGGTTTCACATCACATCATTCATAACAGAATTTATCACAAATATACGTACTGGTCGAGACTAGTCGATCACGTACACAACCTTATACCAACAATTTCTCATATCGCAATCCATACTCATAATTACCAAATTTGTAGATATATTCCACGAAAATGTTAAAAGCTCATAGACAAGTACTCAAACGTATGCACATAACAAATCACATCAACTATTTCCCAGACATCACTTATCATCACTATTGGACACATGATCACTAAATTCGCACATATTCCAAATGATCGTCAAACATATCAAATCACATCTCATGTCGCACATCTTATACGGTCACATAATCGTCAATAGCAAAATATCAAGAATACATTCGATGCCGCATAAACAACGATTCCAACGTACTTTCTCATCATATCATATCATTCACATCAAATTACTCACGATTACATAGATAATGATTTAAACGAATAAACACACCACTTTATATCCAATCATATCAAATAACATAATAACCCCCTCACCTTACACCAAGTCGCGCAAACCACACCAAAAGAGTTT
>SOPF01023566.1:1270-33033 GCA_012979155.1 Hypericum perforatum
CGGGCACCTAAGTTGGTGGGTAACACATTCTTAGATATTTGAGAGGCATCTTAATATCTTAAGTATAACCGTAGGAGGAATCGTCATAATCAAGGGTGATAGAAGTTTACGTCTAATCGATGAGCGAAAGCGTTGGTTGGTAACTTAGATCTTTGTTAATCTTGGTTTTGTCAACCTAATGAGCAAAAGCGTTAGGTAGACGTATAAGGAAACTCCGGGTACTAGTTGGATCTTCATAAAACCATAACTTTAATATACATGGTCAATTCGTTAAGGTATCATACTCAGTTCGTTCCCATCGTTGCAACTTATCTTTTATAATTTGTTTGAATCACATTCAGCTCATTTATGTGTATTTTTGTTACTTACAATAGTAACTAAAACTCCCAATTAAAAAATCGGTTACTTCAGTTACACATTGATAATTATTTAGATTTTATACTCAATTCTCAGTTCAGAACCTTACTTATCCACTATACTATTTGTACGTGCGTAGAGTTTTTTAGCAATTTTGCGTACATCAGTAACTGAACAAAGTGAGAGAAGAGGAATGATAAACATAAATGCTTCCTTATCTTTTCAAGCGCAAATTGACTTGATGGCAAAGCAGTTGCGTGATTTGACCTTAAACAAGGTTGATGTTGTTGCTTTACAACAGCATTGCGAAGCCTATGGCAACTCTGGCCACAAAATTAGTCAATGTGCGATGATTAACCAACCTTTAGAAAAGGTCAACTTTGCTTGTGGTCAAGGACAAGGAGAAAACCGAATAGGTAATAACCCTTATTCCTCAACTTACAATCCTTGTTGGAGAAACCACCCTAACTTCTCATGGAAAGATAGGAACAACGAAGACAGTATGGCAATCGTTCCTGATAAAGGAATACTATTATGTGTCTCGTAACAAGGACCACCACCTAGTTTTCAACCACGTGGGTTTTTAAGAGAAAGAATGATAGCCCTTGAGGAGAGATTTGACAAGGTTGAGAAGTTCATTTAACAAACTAGAGAATCATCCAACAACCAAAGTCAAATCTTAAGGGCATTAGCGGCCCAGGAAGCTAGGCAGAACAATTTGGAACAGTTTCTTAAAGGACAAGCGACTGCCATACGTAACATGGAAGTACAACTTGGAGAAATTGCAGAGACAAATGCACAAAGAGCATCTGGCTCTCTCCCAAGTTCTACTGAGACAAACTCTTGTGGCCAAGTTAATCCAATCTCCTTAAGAAGTGGCAAGGTATTAGCTTCTCAAAAAGTCAAAGAGAAGGCTAAGGAAAGTGATGTGGTGAGTCTAGAAAAAGATAAGGAGGAAGAAATTTTAAAGGATAAAGACACGCAAGAAGAATTTACGGAGGAGGAAGAAGTTTATGTACCACTGCCACCGATGGTACCCATTCTTCCTTATCCTCGGAGGGTAAAAAGAAAGTCTGGGATAGATGAAAAATTTCTCCAATTCATGGAGAAAATGAAGAATGTTCAGCTTAGTGTCTCATTCTTAGAAATGTTAGATCAAGTCCCACACCATGCCAAATTTCTAAAGGAACTCATCATTAAAAAGAGGAAATGGGAGGATGGAGAGACAATTACCCTTACGGCTAATTGTAGCTCTCTAATCTAAAAGAATCTTCCGATAAAGCTAAAAATCTGGAGAGTTTTACAATTCCCTGTTTCATAGGTAAAACCGAGTTTCCTAAATGTTTGTGTGATTTAGGCGCAAGTATCAACTTGATGCCTTTATCTATATTTGAAAAACTAGGTTTGTGGGAAGTTAAGCCAACTTCTATGCTTCTCTAGTTAGCAGACCAAACAATCAAGAAACCATTCAGTGTTGTTGAGGATGTCCTGGTTAAGATTGACAAGTTCATCTTTCTAGTTGACTTTGTAGTTCTGGATTTCTCGGAGGACAAAAACTGTCCACTAATTTATGGTAGACATTCCTCAACACAGCACATGCATTGGTGGATGTGCATAATGGAAAATTGGTACTCAGAATTGGAGACGAGAAGGTTGAGTTTAACATGACATGTGCTATGCGACATCCACTTGATGAAGGGATGTGCATGAAAATTGATGTAGTAGATGAGTGTATCCTCGAGTTCTGCAAGGAGAACATCTCTAAGATTGAGGATAAAGATCTAGAGAGAGTTGCAGAGGATTTTGTGGAAGAAGTCAAGGAGAGGATTGACAAGAATGGTCTACTTGAGGAGCTCAAAATTCATTTGAAATATTGAACTCTACCATCTATTGTAAAGGCTCCTTCCTTAGAACTGAAAGAGCTACCCTCATATCTGAGATATGCTTTCTTGATAGATGGAGGGAGATTACCGATAATTATATCGAATAAGCTCACTAAGGAAGAAGAAGAGAAAGTGCTCACAATTGTTAACAAACGGATTAAAGCCATTGCGTGGCAAATATCTGATATCAAGGGGATTAGCCAAGAAAGTGTGATGCACCATATTTACATGGAGGATGGAGCGAGGCCTAGAGTAGGCCGACAAAGGATACTAAATCCTAACATGAAGGTGGTTGTTAAGATGGAAGTGATTAAACTCCTTGAAGCCGGAATCATTTATCCAATCTCAGATAGTGAGTGGGTAAGCTCTATACATTGTGTTCCCAAGAAAGGGAGAATGACAGTTATGATCAACGAAGAAAGGGAACTCATTCTGACAAGAACTGTAACTGGCTAGAGAGTGTGCATTGATTATTGAAAATTAAATGACGCCACACGTAAAGATCACTTTCTACTTCCATTTATAGATTAAATGTTAGAAAAAATAGCGGGGTATTCTTATTATTGCTTTTTGGACGGGTACTTAGGGTATAACTAAATTGCAATATACCCCAGAGATCAAGAGAAGACGTCTTTCACCTATCCCTTTGGTATTTTTGCATATCGCAGAATGCCTTTTGGATTATGTTGTGCCCCAACAATGGTTCAACGTTGCATGGAGTCTATCTTTTAGAAGATGAATGAGAAGATTATGGAATTCTTCATAGATGACTTCTTTGTTTTTGGAGACACATTTGATCATTGCCTTGACAACCTGGATAAAGTACTGAAGAGATGTGAGGAAAAGAACCTTGTGCTCAATTGGGAAAAGTGCCATTTTATGATAGATGAAGGAATAGTCCTAGGACACAAGATTTCTAGAGCTGGTATGGAAGTAGATAGAGCTAAAACAGAGGCAATAGAAAAAATGGATGCACCAACCACAGGTAAAAGAGTTAGAGCATTTCTGGGTCATGCCAGATTTTACAGAAGATTCATCAAGAACTTGTCTCTTATCACTATGCCTCTAGCAAATTTGCTTGTGAAGGATATATCCTTTAACTTCGATGAGCAGTGCCTTAAGACATTTTGATGCTCTCAAGAAAGCTCTTATCATAGCTCCAGTGATTTTATCACCAGACTGGAAACTTCCATTTGAATTCATGTGTGATGCAAGCGATCTCGCTTTGGGTTGTGTGCTTGGACAAAAGAAAGAGGAAAAACTCCATGTCATCTACTGTGCGAGTAGAGTACTGGCAGGAGCTCAACTCAATTATATAACCACAGAGAAGAAGATGCTTGCGGTCATTTATACGTGTGACAAATTTAGACCGTACTTGCTTGGTTCGAAAGTTATAATCTATACTGACTATGCAGCTTTGAGATATCTTTTCTCAAAGTAAGATGCAAAACCTCGCTTGATGCACTGGATTTTGTTATTGCAAGAATTTGACTTATCCATTAAGGACAATGATGCGATAAATATTGGGTCTAAATTACATGCAAGGGAACACGGTCGCACAAGTAATATAAAGATAAGTAAGATCGTCTCCACAGGGACAGATGGATCAATTCTCTAATTACCGGATTATGAATTCTCAACTTTAATCTAAGCAATTCAATTCGAATGATTGGATTATGATTAATGACTACGAAACACCGAACAAACTAGGGCTGTCAATCCTGAATTTGCACAACGATCAACTAACTTAACAAACAAAAGAACGAGAACGTGATCTATGTTACGTACTAAGTTCGTCACTCTTAACACACGAACACTCAACACGAATTAACCAAGCAATTAATGATCAAGTAGATGAATGAAAAGACAACACCTGACCACGAGTTATGAAAATAGCTCGTTGATTGATTAATCCGAATCGCCGATCACAATTCTCCAAATTGAAAGCAAAAAGGAACTAGGGTTGATCTCTTGTGTGAAAATGTTCAAGAGTTCTCTTAACCTAAAGTTTAGGGCCTTATATAGGCCTACATAAAACAAAACCTAAAAGAGAAGTCCTAAATTGACTAAACAGGTCCTCCAAGATTTCCCGGGCAATCTAGCGGGTCGCTGGCTTTTCCAGCAGGTCACTGGATTTCATCTGCTCACATCCAACGGGTTGCTGGCTTTTCCAGTGGGTCGCTGGATCTCATCAGTTCGCCTTCTGTCACTTCCGACTCTCTAATTCTTCAGACCTTTCTATCCGCCATCGTACCATGCCTCACTACTTTGTCAATCTTCATGGAATCACCTACAAAACCACTAAATATCGACAGATTTCCCGCTCCTCAACATAAACACAAAATGCATAAAAACATACTCGATATACGATGAAATGAGAATAAAGCGTGGACAAAATATGCACAAAACATAGGTAGATGTGTGTCCGTTTACACACATCACAACTCCACACTTAAGTTCTTGCTTGTCCCCAAGCAAGTTGCATCAGAACTACCATTTTTACGGCTCCTCCTTACTAGGAACAAATTGCGACATGCATCATCCTATCGCTAGTCATTCATCTAACTCAAATGCCAAGAGCAATATTCATGTAAACCCAACACCCTCAACTGTTTAGCCTAACTTTCGCACTAAGCAGACCATACACGAGAATTGACACTCAGTGGGTAGGATCAATTTATTCTCACTTATATTGGGTAGTCAACTACCTATCACTTGCAAGCATGCTCAGGGTAAAAAACAATTAGACTTCACACTTGACACTCTCTCAAGCAACGCAAGGCTCGTAATCAAGAGGGACTTTGCATAGGGTTGTAATGTGGCTTAGAGTAAGGGAAGGATAAATCAGTGGGTAGTGGCTACACTACCCAATCCGAGGGTTACACAAAAAATCTAACTCTCGGCTATACTAAGCATCTCATCCTACAACAACTACGCACTCAACCCAATGATCCCACATCCTAGAGGCATTCACTCGGGACAAGTCACTGACTTTTTGGTGTGCTTTTCGATGTCTCCCTCTTTTTTTCTTTCTTTTCACATTTTCACAAGGAATCTTTTTCATTCTTTTTCATTGTTCATTTTTCTTCTCTTTTTTTTCTTTTTTCTTTACTTTTCCTTTGTGAACTTTTCTTTTCTTTCATAACTTCATGCACATTTGATAGCGACTTATCCCGATTTTTGACTGTTGGCCTCAATTCTACCCTTTTCAAACCCAAATGATAATCAAGACCCCGGCTATACTACAAGATGCACCCTTACAAAATCACCCCACAATTGATATCCTAATCCCTCGGATTAAGTAGCTAAAGGTAGGTGGAGGTTAGATATTGGCTCATGTAGTGGTGTGCAACTAGTAACTCAATGAAAAGGTTTAGGCTCAATCGGGCTATGCAATGGATAAGAATGGGTTTTTGGCTCTAAGGCTCTAGGCTCAACATCAAAATGACCCCCGATATTTAACTCACCCTGCACTACGAAATCATGCCAAGTGCTAATATACTACTCCCATCACCCGAGACACGCGAGCACCTCATGAATAAAATAAAGATGGGAGTCTCATCCTTTGGCACAAATTTCTCACAAGGTCACTCATCAAGCTCTCAAGCATGGTCCACCTAGTACAACTATCAACCTAAATAACCAAGGGTGTTGCGCCCACATAATTTTGCTCACAACATTCAAGTTCAATTCCCGACTAAGCGATAAGATTCAGTGGTCACTCTAGGTTCACAAGTTTGGAGGGGAGTTCATCAATTGCAAAAGACTCAAACACATCAGCTTGGTTCGATCGAAGCCACTCCCACTGTGTATGGTTGTATTCTTGATCAGCTTGGTATTGACTCCAGAACGCGGCATGATCGGACGCGAGAGACTAGACTTGGACCTCTAGGTTCTCCAGTCGTTGCTCAAAGTCGAAACTTGGAGGATCATCAGTTTCGAACATTCGCAACTAGTCTCAGACAGCCTGGCAATCTTCCCACGGTACTTCCTTGTAAAGAAACATGCCGTACAGAGTGTCTTATTTGTAAAGCCAGTGCCACCTCACCAGCTGGTTACGAGTGATAATCGCCGGCCGGAAGATGTCCGCCAATGTAAGGGAGTCCTTACCTGGCAAAAAATGACGAACCAGCAAAGCAACAACATGGCCAAGTCCTAGCCATTTGGGGTCAGTCATGTTCAACGTACGTCGAATAACATCACAAATCAACTTAATAGTGTTGAACGGTTTCCGATTCTTATCATAAGAGAGAGTATAGATCTAGGGGCGAGTGAGCCGGTTATTTTCATACCGACCACTAAAGCATGCACACATAAACCGGTGTAACACACCCATGTAGAGATCAGGGAGGAGGCTAGCAGGTGGCTGTGTTCTATAGTGAGGGAGACCGGTAAGGTCCTTCCACCCCACTTGTACAGCCCTATTATTCTTAAAATCAAAAGCCCCACCCCCAGCTTGAAGATCAAGAATGTCAACAAGCAGTTGTTCATCTACAGTGATTGGTCTACCATAAAGTCGTGCAGTGAAACACACATCATTAGCAGCCAATGTGACCGTACTATAGAACTCAATAACTGCCTTAGGGTGAACATCTACACTCGTGTTGGCAAAAAAATTCCACCCGAGATCATCTAAGGCACGACGCAAATCAATATCAATGCCAAGCTCATGCATCTCATTCCAATCAATAGTCAAATATTAAACAAACCTACAGTCCTCGAATTCGGTAAACCGCTCACCCTCAGCTTTAGTAAGGATGGAAAAAGGAGTGCCATAGCTTCGCGTTATGTCGACGGACGAAGGTGGAGCGGAGCTCGACTCACCGGGGTGATGGGAAGATGTTCTGCTTCGCTTTGGAGCCATGGACTTGGTTGGAAGAAAAAGTCAACAGCTGGTCAACGGTGGTCAACAGCAGTCAACGGCAGATCGCAGCAGATCGCTAGAAATCCCAGCAGATCGCTGGGTTTGTTTCGGTCAACTTCCAACGGGTCACTGGAAATCCCAGCGAGTCGCTGGGTTTGGCCCTGGGCACTTCCAGCAGTTTGCTGGAATTCCCAACGGGTCGCTGGGTTTCACTAGATCGCCTTTTCTCCCCGAATCTGGCCTCGTATCTTCCCCAACCTGTTAGTCTTGTAAAACTAAATAAAAAAATATGAACACACTTTTTTTTTAGGGTAACACTATGTACATTCCCTTATAAACCCACAAACTCGGGGAAACTCGGACGAGTGACTCTAAATATTGCGAAAATGAAAAGAAAACGAAGGAGGTAGTTCTAAGTTAACGTCATTAGCTTGACGGTGGTGTAGTCTTACTGAGTTTACCATGACTTCTAAGATTCTCTTTATTTCGTGATTTGACACCTCGACTTGACCACTAGTTTGAGGATGATAGGCTATAGCGATCTTGTGAATAACTCCATACTTCATCAGTGCATAGGCAAGAAAATCATTGCGGAAGTGCTTTCCTCCGTCACTGATAAGAATCCTGGGAGTTCCAAAACAACTGAAAATATTTTTCTGCAAGAATTTAGTGACTACCTTTGCATAATTTGTCAGGAGAGCCACCGCTTCTACCTATTTGGAAACATAGTCCACTGCGAGGAGTATGTAGAGGTTTTGGTCGGATGGTGGGAACGGTCCTATGAAGTCAATTCCCCATACGTCAAATATTTCCACCTTCATGATTCCGTGCTGGGGCATCTCATGATGATGGGATATATTTCCTGTCCGTTGGCAGCGGTCACATTTCTTCACGAATTCCATGGCATCCTTGAACAAAGAGGGCCAGTAAAAACCGCTTTGAAGAACTTTGGCAGTAGTGCGCTCGCCAGCAAAATGGCCTCCATAAGGTGAGTTGTGGCAGTGATGGAGGATGACTTCTAGCTCTTCCTAAGGTACACACCGACGTAGTAGTTGATATTTTCCTTGTTTGAACAGGTACGGTTCGTCCCATACATAAAACCTGACATCGTGTAAAAATCTTTTCTTCTGTTCGGAAGAAAGGTTAGAGGGTATGATGTTGCTAACAAGGTAATTAACAAAATCAGCATACCAAGGCACAGATATGTCATCTAGCGTATATAATTGTTTATCAGGGAAAGATTCATTAATAGGCAAGAAAGATGTTACCGATGGGTTCTCAAGGCACAAAAGATGATCAGCCACTAGGTTGTCCGCTCCCTTTTGATCATGTATTTCGATGTCGAACTCTTGAAGAAGGAGGATCCATCTGATGAGCCTGGGCTTAGCGTCCTTCTTAGTGAAGAAGTAGCGTATAGCTGCATGGTCTGTGTATACCATCACTTTGCTTCCGAGCAGGTATGAACTAAATTTATCAAGGGAGAAGATTACTGCTAGAAATTCTTTCTCCGTAGTGGCATAATTGACTTGAGCAGTGTCCAATGTGCAGCTGGCATAGTAAATTGCATGAAATCCTGTGGTCTTTCTCTGACCGAGTACAGCGCCAACTGTGTAGTCACTTGCATCATACATGATCTTAAATGTTAGATCCCAATTGGGTGCTGTAATGATCGGTGCGGAGATAAGTGCTTCCTTAAGATGCTTAAAGGCCGACTTGCATTCTTCATTGAAGATAAAAGGAACCTCCTTCTCAAGTAATTTGCATAGCGGCTTCGTGATTTTTGAGAAGTCCTTGATGAGCTGCCTGTAAAACCCAGCATGGCCTAGGAAGCTCCGTACTCCCTTTACAGATAGTGGAGAGGGAAGCTTGTCGATGACTTCCAGTTTGGCCTTGTCAACTTCTAGGCCATCACTTGATATTTTGTGGCCAAGGACCACTCCTTCAGTAACTATAAAGTGACATTTTTCCCAGTTGAGTACCAGGTTAGTCTCCTTGTAGCGTTCTAAAACCTGTCCCAAATGCAGAAGGCATCCCTCAAATGAATCTCCGAAAACTGAGAAATCATCCATAAAGATCTCGATTTGACGCTCAACCATGTTAGAAAAGATTGCCATCATACACCGCTGAAAGGTGGCAGGTGCATTACAGAGTCCGAACGGCATTCGACAAAAAGCGAAGGTACCATAGGGGCAGGTGAAGGTAGTCTTTTCTTGATCTTCAGGTGTAATAGGGATTTGAAGATAACCAGAGTAACCATCCAAGAAGCAGTAGTAATCATGACCTGCTAGTCTATCCAGCATCTGATCACTAAATGGCAGAGGGAAGTGATCCTTTCGGGTGGCTTTGTTCAGCTTCTGAAAATCAATACAGACCCGATGTCCCACCACTACCCCTGTAGGGATAAGCTCATTATTTTCATTGGGAACAACTGTAATACCTCCTTTCTTTGGGACGCACTGAGTAGGGCTTACTTACTTAGAATCTGAAATTGGGTAGCTAATACCAGCATCAAGCCATTTGATGACTTCCTTCCGAACCACCTCCTTCAGCTTCGGGTTGAGCCTTCACTGGGCTTCCACCGATGGTGTGAAGTCCTCCTCCAAAATGATCTTATGTTGGCAAAGAGATGGACTGATGCCTTTCACATTGCCAAGTGTCCATCCCAACGCTTCTTTGTGCCTTGAAATCACGTTGATGAGTTGTTCTTCCTGTTCATGCGTCAACGATGCAGAGATGATTACAGGAAGCTTGTTACCTTCACACAGATAGGCGTACTTCAGATGTCCTGGTAGTGGCTTGAGGTCCAATTCAGGTGGTGTGAGAATAGATGCTTGCAACTTGACTCTGGGTGTGCTGTCCAGCTCTAGTGATTCTGCTATACGCAACCATAATACTTGCTCTGTTACTTCAGAATCAGCCTCTTCCACTTTAGACTCCAGCACTCCTTCCAAGTTGCTTTTTCGGTGGAGGCCTCTAAACTGCTCACAGTCTCGTCTATCATGTCGATCCTATAATAGTCATCATCGACAGATGGATACCTGGCTGCATCAAAGACATTGAACACGACCTCATCATCACAAACTTTGAATCGTAGCTCTCCTTTTTCCACATCAATACTTGTTTTTCCTGTCGCAAGGAATGGTCGACCTAGGAGGAGCAGCACATCACGATCTTCTTCCATTTCCATAACAATGAAATCCACCGGAAAGATTAACGTATCAACCTTCACAAGCACATTTTCGATGATCCCCTTTGGCCTAGCCACTGATCTATCTACGAGCTGGAGAACTATGGATATAGACTTCATATCCCCCAATCCAAGCTTTTGGAATATAGAGTACGGCATGAGGTTTATGCTGGAGCCTAGATCAATAAGCGCCTTCTTGAAAATCTGATCGCCAATAGTGCAAGGTATGGTGAAACAGCCGGGATCCTTCATCTTCTGAGAGAGATCCTAGCTTAGAACTGCACTGCATCCTCTAGTCAAAGGTATAACCTCGAAGTCCTCTATGCTCTTTTTCTTGGAAATAAACTCTTTAATCCACTTTCTGTATGTAGGCATCTGCTCAAATGCATCGAGCAGTGGAATGTTGATGTGAAGGTTCTTGAATAACTCCAGAAACTTCTGATAGCTAGGATGAGAAGCTTGTTTGTTAACTCTTTGAGGGAATGGTGGCGAAGGGTATCTTCTCTCTTGCATTGGCTTGACTGTTTCTTTGGTAGACTTGTTTTTCTCAACTACTGTAGGATTCACCCGAAGTTCTTCTTCTTCCTCACTCACTGGTTTCCCAGATGGTTTTGATGTGGGACTTGTGATGTTCTTCCCGAAATATAGCCCACTTCTGGTTGTGATTGCCTTACAGTGTTCTTGCTGGATAGGAGGGGTTTCTGTGTTGCTTAGAAGTGTTCTCGGTTGCCTCGCGTTCAATTGAAGTGCAAGCTGACCTATCTGAATCTCCAGATTTCTGATCGTGGCTTTATGACTGAGAACTTGCTTCCTCAACTCGTCTTCATTCCTTCGATCTTGTTGAGGTGGTGGCTGTTTTTGCCACTTTTGTTGGTAATTCTGAGGTTGTTGTGGCTGAGGGCCTTGAGCACTGTTAGCAGCCATAGGGATGTTGGGTTGCTGAGGTTGCTGCTGACCTGCATTATTTCTCCACAAAAAATTTGGGTGGTTTCTCCAACCCGAGTTATACATGGCAGAATACGGATCATTGTTCTTGTTATTATTACCCACATAATTCACAGATTCGGCTAGCAAAGAACAATTATCAGTAATATGAGGTCCAGTACAGATCTCGCAAACCTGAGCCGGTATGGGGGTTGGTGCATATGAGGCTTGGATTAGCTGTGTGAGAGTTGCCACTTGTGCCTTGAGTGTAGTGATCTCACTTTTATCCTGTACACTAGCCACTTTTTTCCTTTTCACCCTATCTCCCCACTCATGATTGTTGGTGGCCATAGCTTCAATGATGCGGAAGCCTTCAGTTTCTTCCTTCTCCATCAAATCACCTCCAGCTGCTGCATCCAAGCTAGTTCGAACTTGTGATTCACATCCGTTGTAAAAAGTTTGGATGAGCATCCATTCTGGAATCTGGTGGTGTGGACAGTCACGTAGTAGCTTCTTGTAGCGACCCCATGCTTCATATAGAGACTCGCCACCCTGTTGCTTGAACTGCGAAATTTTGTTGCGTAATTGAGTGGTCTTGCCTGGTGGGTAGTATTTCTCTAGGAATTTGTCTGCAAGCTCGTCCCATGTGGTAAAAGTGCCTGTAGGGAATCCGTCAACCCATTCTCTAGCATCATCCTTTAAACTGTGCTTGAATAGTCGCAACTTGAGTGCATCTGCTGAGACTCCATTGTATTTGACTGTCGAGCAATGATCTTCAAAGGTTTGGATGTGCTTCGCAGGGTTTTCTGAAGGATTGCCCCCAAACTGATCTTCACGAACCTGATTAATAAGGCCAGACTTGATCTCAAAGTTATTAGCCTCCACAGCTGGGTATTTGATACTGGGTCGAAGGTCGGCCAGCCTCGTCTGCCTTCTCCTATTATTATTTGCAGGAGTATTAATTACCCAGTTCTGATCTGCCATCTCTTCTTTGTGTTGGTCCCTTAGTCTCGAGCGAAGGGTTCGTTCAACTTTAGGGTCGTATTCAAGAAGGGGTTGATTGTCAGAACAGGTGTGTGGCATACACCTCCTGCGCCTTCACTCATTGCAAAACTCTGCAAAGAGGATCATGTGTAATAAAGAACAACAAGGGTGCAGAAGCTTAGTCTCAAAATCTTGAAAACTGTATCCAATATTAAAGAGAGATTGATAGAATCTGTCCCCGGCAATGGCGCCAAAAACTTGATGCGATAAATATCGGGTCTAAATTACGTGCAAGGGAACACAGTCGCACAAGTAATATAAAGATAAGTAAGATCGTCTCCACAGGGATAGATGGATCAATTCTCTAATTACCGGATTATGAATTCTCAACTTTAATCTAAGCAATTCAATTCGAATGATTGGATTATGATTAATTACTACGAAACGCTGAACAAACTAGGGTTGTCAATCCTGAATTTGCACAACGATCAACTAACTTAACAAACAAAAGAACGAGAACGTGATCTATGTTACGTACTAAGTTCATCACTCTTAACACGCGAACACTCAACACGAATTAACCAAGCAATTAATGATCAAGTAGATGAATGAAAAGACAACACCTGACCACGAGTTATGAAAATAGCTCATTGATTGATTAATCCAAATCGTCAATCACAATTCTACAAATTGAAAGCAAAAAGGAACTCGGGTTGATCTCTTATGTGAAAACATTCAAGAGTTCTCTTAAGGTAGCCGTACTGGAAGGTGTGGCTGGATCAACCTAAAGTTCAGGGCCTTATATAGGCCTACATAAAACAAAACCTAAAAGAGAAGTCCTAAATTGACTAAACAGGTCCTCCAAGATTTCCCGGGCAATCCAGCGGGTCGCTGGCTTTTCCAGCGGGTCGCTGGATTTCATCTGCTCACATCCAGCGAGTTGCTGGCTTTTCCAGCAGGTCACTAGATCTCATCAGTTTGCCTTCTGTCGCTTCCGACTCTCCAATTCTTCAGACCTTTCTATCCACTGGTCTATTTGGTGTTGGGACGTACATATGCATGAAATGAAGCTGGTTCACTCACGCTCAAGCTGGAATAACAAAGGGTGGTCGTTTGTTATGTCATTTTTTTAATTCTATCCTTTAGTTACTTTCGTTAGTAGCTGAGTCAGGTTTAAATAATTTGCATTAAAAGCTACATAGTGGGGGAAATAAATAGCTCACTTAATCAGCTTGTAACCTTTCTATTTAGTGTTTGTCTTTTGAATTTCTGGGCTTAAATGTAGCCTTAAATCACGCCTGGCTTTGAGCTATTATAAGGGACGTGATTAGCTTGTAACAAGATCAGATTATCATGAATTGAATTGAGGAAGTTATTCCCTGAATTACCTTGGTATAAATGTTAAGCATGGATTTGCTTTGTCTTATGCATGGACTTACATAGTTGATGCATGGATTTGCATTGTGTAAATGTTAAGCATGGATTTGCTTATGCCAAGTGGTATCAGAGCAAGAGTAACGATCATCTCAATTTCCATACTGAGATCGTGTTCATAATCACATGTGAGTTTGAGAGAGACCCAAACAATAAACCGTGCAACAAGATTTTGTGATCCTTTGATCCGAATCTCTTAATCCCTCCAAGCACCACCAAATAACCGATCTGAGACATGATGGATCCTGAGAACTCCTTTCAGGTTATTCTCAATCATTTGGACAAGTTTGTAATGCAAGCACCCATTATTGCACCTCGATCTATTGTCCGTGCAAAACTTAGAGAGGAGGCCGAAGTGATTTTAGAAGCTAGACTCTTTTCAAGAAGAGGAGTACATGGAATTTGTGATTCAAGAGATCATGGACGAGGAATACGTGCTAAAGATGTTCATGAAGAAACCCTACATGTTCCTAGATGTACTACGGAGAAGATCAAACAAGTATGACTTCTGGACATGATGAATGGAAGCATGGTCTATTCAGGAGTATAGATCGCTCATTCAAGCAACATGTTGACAAATTTTATGGAGGCCTGGACGACGAAGATTTCCTCAAATGGCTTGATTCGGTTGAGGATTATTTCAAATACAAAGATCTAACCAAAGAGCAAAAGGTGAATTTCGTGGCTTATAAGTTTGAATCCAGCGTGGCTGCATGGTGGCATAAGGAGTAAGAATTAAGAAGAAGAAGAGGAGAAGGTCGCCTACAAAGTTGGTCCTCTATGAAACGAATCTTGAGGAAGAAGTTTCTTTCCGTGGGTTGCAAGAAAACCCAATTTCTTACGTGCATCCAAGGAAACTGATCAGTTAAGGAGTATGTGACCAAGTTTATGCAGTTGGTAGTATGGAACAATGTGGAGAAAGATAAAGATCGACTGATCTCTCGATTTGTTAATCATAGGATTCGAGAGATACGAGTCGGGAAGGGTGACTAATGCGCTGATTAGAGAACCATATCTAGGCATCCTCCATCGCTTTATGACTTTAACCATTAATGGTCAATGGAAAGAGTCTAAAGTCTTCTGATCTTAGCTGTATGCCATAGATTGCCTATGTTATGATGTTCCCTTTAGCACCTTTGCTATGATCATCGACTGCTTTGCTAGATCCATTAGCAATAGGGAACCTAGGTATCTGTACTGGGGTCATATTGTTTCTTACATTGCACATCACCATTTTTGAGGTAGTTTGCAGATTTCTGTAGAATGATTTTGGAGCCCGTGCCACTTGGTATCGAGAAGCTCCACATGAGCAAGCTGATCAAGAAGACGATGATCGATGGAGAGAAAGTCGTCGAGTACAAGTCTTAGGAGGAAAGACAGGTAGTTTAGTTATGCCTTGGGGCACCACATAGGGTGCCAACACAGAGAGAAGAGTAGCAAGAGTAGGCAGGCCCGAGCCATCAGTACTAGGCCCAGCATGATGATGCAGGGCCGAGTTATCAAGCACCTAACTCGCAGTCTAATATTCATTTCTTATGTGACCAGTTGGCTACGATATAGGTGTAGCTACATGGTCACGGAGAGCAGCTTCATGGATATAGTGTGCAACTGCAGGACTACGTAGTTAGCAATGCAACTGGATGGGACCGCCAATACGACTACAATGCTCGCATGGAGGCCAAACTTAGAGCTCAAAGAAAGGAGCAGAGGGCGTTCTACATCGATCAGAGAGCTTACATAGCATTTCAAAGGAAGCATTACGAGCAGCAGCAAGCGCATGCTGAGTGGATGTGCACCTAGGTAGAGAACTTCGGTAGCGGTTTCATGTTCCCACCACCACCTCCTCTAGCTTCTGATGATTGACAGGGGGCACCAATTTCCCTAACTTTGTTTTTACTTTATTTGTTTACTTATTTTGTTTTGTTTATTTTCTTATATTTTGACTCTATTTTTTAGTTTTGTGTTTGTAACTCATTTAATGATTATGCTATGCTACTAGACGGTGATCCTAGTAGGCTTAAAATAAAAAAGGTCACAAGAAGGTAGTCTACATAACAAGTCATTAGTGAGTTATTCTGTTGCATGTTTATTTATGTATGTTTGTTTTGAGATTGGTTTTTCATATCTTTGGTGACTTGGTACGGAAGTGTTCTCATTTTGAGCTCTTCAGGGTTCAATCTCCTTGATGCTTATTAACGTACAAGGTCATCAAGATAAAACTATCTCACCTTTGTTTTTTTTAGATTAAGTGCTTATTAGTATCTTAGACATCTTGAAGACAATGTGTCATTCAAGTGTGGGGGAGGGTTCCTTTTTAGAATCTTCCTTTTAGGTTGTTTAGTATGTCTGCATGTTAGGTTATTTTGTTTAGGTTTAGACTTGGCATGAATTTTCAAAAAATTTGATCCCCCTTAAAAAAAAATTTAACTTGCGTTAGAATTTTATCATTTTCTTAGTTCAGAATTTAATTCGAGCACAAAGCCTAGGAATTTGGTAGAAATCTCATACTCTGTTGTTTAGATTAGTGGTTTCACTATGTAGACTAGACTAGAGGGTTGACGAGTGTACCTTATGAGTATTTGAGCCAAAGGAAGAGACATCCATCTCTATATTTTTCATAAGGTGCATACTTAGTCAGTTGATCGAGGTATCCTACTAGTACTTATCGTAGTCTAGGTTTCGTGGAAGTTAGTGAGAAGACAGGGACATTTGTTTTTGACATTGAGCCTAGAGCTTTAGAGACAAAATCCCTATTATATCTGTTGTTTAAACCATTTGAGCCTAACCTTTTCTTGATTGTAGATTAAGAAGCCGACTACAAACCATATATCATCTATCTTCCTTACCTTTGATCATCCGATTCGAGGACTTATAGGTTGGTATGTGTATTGGGTTTAGTCGATAGCTTGGGTTTAATTTGGTTTATATCTGTTGGGATGTGGTAGTATGGTTGTGTTAGAAGCCGAGTTTTTGCCTAGAACGTGCTAAGCTTGTAAAGTTTGTGAATATTTTGTCTATAATAAAAAAAGAGAAAAATAAATGAAAAAGAATGTGTATTTGAATAAGGCATGTGGTCTAGGCAATACTTGTGCTTCGCGGTCTTAGGAAACTAGGATATTTGGGGAGTGTGCTTATTTATGTTACATATGTGAGGATGTTCATATTAGACGAGTGATTAGTTATATTTGTGACATGTCCTCGGATTGGGTGGTTTAGCCACTATCCACATATTATACCTTACCTTAACCTTAAGCCCCATTACAACCCGATTAAAAGACCCCCCAATCATTAGCAACCATTGTGACTTTTAGATAATGCTCACTAGGACGTAGGATGTTTTGAGTATATTGACATGTATGCGAGTGATAGGAAGTTGACCATACAGATTATATGAGTGAAACACTTGTCTATCCTTGTGAGGTCAACCTTCTAGTGTCTTTTATATAGAGTTAACACATGTTTAAACAATTGAGTGCTGAGGTGCCTACTAGTTCGTTGTGCTTTGTGTTATGGATTGAAGAACTTACTTAGATTATGATTTGATTATGATGCGAGTTGATGTTTTTGAGGGAAGTTAAGTATTGATCTATTCATGCTATGTCTTTACCTTGTTTTGTGTTTGTTTGTTTTTATTTGATTTTGGTTTAGGTTGTCTGCATTTTGAGTTTTTGCTTGGGGACAAGCAAAGATTCAAGTGTGGGGATGTGATGAGTGTCAAAAACACTCATTATTCGTGTCCTTTTAGGTGATTGTTTTTAGTGTTTTAGGTTGATTCAAATGTTAGTTTTCATTCATTGTGTGTTTATATAAAGTTTATCATTTTTCATTAAGTTTGCTTGTTTTTAGGAGTATATTTAAGGAGAAGTGGAGGACGTTTGAGCAGACACGCAAATGTATGGATGAGAAGGAAGTCGCGATGCCAAGGAGTGCTTATCACAAGAAGCTGGCACACGCCATGCCTCTATGGCGCACGCTAAGTATCCGTTACTCAGACGACCATTCACTCAGATAACCAGATGCACTCGAAGAGGGAAAATGCGAAGACCTGGCGCACGCCACTTGAAGCTAGCGCACGCCAGACTAGACGGACAGAAGAAGAATAAAGATGAGTGTTGGAAAAATAAATGGCAAGACTTGATAAGGGCAGTTTAGAGCTTTCTGAAGGAAAGGGGGAAAATGGTTGACTCTTTTTAGATATTTTTAGGTTAGATGTTTTAGTAGACAAGTTATATTAGATATTTAATTTACTATTCCATTAGTTGCTTAGTATATATGCTAGTTTTGCTTTGGAAACTAAAGAGAGAAGAACTTTGGACAAAAACACATAAGTAAAAGTTCGTTTTTGGTAGAAGAACGTGGACTTGAAGAGGGGGAGCTTGGAGTCTTGATAAGTCTCCCTCCCTTTTACTCTTTGTCTTTAATTAATGCTTTGTGTTTATATAAATATGTGTGAGTAGTTGTTTGAGTTTTGTGCCTTAATGTCTTTGATGTAGTTACTGATGAGAGTTGTGTATGTTCATGTATGTGTTCTTATTGATGTGCTTGATCTTATTGCTTAGACTTGCTTGATCACCAAGCCTTGGTAGCTAGTCAAAACTTGAGACCGAAAGGAGATAGAATTGATGGATGGGTTAATTTGATGATTAGTACTCTTTCTAGGAGAGAAATCTCCTTGGTAACCTACTGATTGTTCTTGGAGTGGAGCTTATAGTTGGTATTTAATTTAGTTTAGTTAGTTGGTGGGGTCGACAGAACATATCTAACCTTCTAAGCTTGGTTAAGTAATAATTTAGACTCATCTTGCATAAAAGTGTGGTTGAAATTGCCTTTGATTCACTCGAACCATATCACATACACTCAGACCTCTCTTTATCTTATGGTTATGTTGCTGGTCTAAGGTACTTAGCTCGTTTTTAGCTTTTTAGTTGTTGATAATCTGTTTTGTTTTATAAACTATCTATGTGCTTGTTCTTATGCTCTTAATGCTTGATGTTTAAGACTTTAGATCACTTAAGTTCAACTACAAACTTCATAATCTGATCCTGGTAAGTATGTAAACCTTAGAGTATGTCTAACACCTCAATCTCTGTGGATCAACAACCCTACTTACTCTTATTGCAATTCACTGCAACTCTGCGGTTAAACTGGCGCACGCCACCCTAGTTGGCGCACGCCATGTTTGTTAGTTCGTGAGCTTTTGGTCGCATCAGGTAATTCTTGGCGTGTGCCAGAGCTTAGGGCTGGTCTAGGGGTGGCGTGTTGGCATACGCCAGGAAGGACTTATATACGACCGATCCTCCATTATTAAGCAGAATTATGGTAGCACTTTTACCTAGAGTTACGGAGAAATGAAACTCGTCATCGTTGCAAAGCATATACGATGACCTTAATATATTACATTAGTACACACTCCAAACCATTCTTTAAAGCATTATTGTACATCACAATGTCTTTCCCTTCCTTGAGCGGAGTAAAGATAGTAGCTGAAACTAACTTTTTTAACTCCTGAAAACTCTACTCACACTCTGACCGACCGGACTACAAATCGCATGCCGAGTCAAAAATGTTAATCAGTATGCTCATCTAACAAACTGGAGTTTTTTCGGTCGGGCTGGCTAGTCGAATTGGAAAATTCGACTCGGAAAATCCAATTTGTTAGGTTTTTAGAAAAAAAAATAGTTTTTAGGAAAAAAATCATGGGGCCTCGAACCCTTGACCTCAAGATTTACGAATCTTGCCCTCGACCAACTGAGCTAGATGAGCTTACGATAAAGAGTCACACTTTTAACTATTAATATAGTTTATCGTATTTCATTTCAGAAGTTATATGTGTTTGGAACTAAAAAATTCCTACCATGGGGATCGAACCCACGACCACAAGGTTAAAAGTCTTGTGCTTTACCAACTGAGCTGGACGGGCATAGCGATAAAGATTTGCACTTTTTAGTACCTATATAATTTATCGTGTTTGGAACTGATAAAAGATCCCTCCATGGGATTCGAACCCACGACCTTAATGCAAAGATCAGTTGCGCTCTACCAACTGAGCTGGACGAGTTTAGTAATAACTATTTACACTTTATCTACTTATATAATTTATTGTAGGGAAAATTACCCTCAGGCCCCTCGGGTTTGCGAAAATTCGTGTTTTAGCCCCCCTATTTTTTTTTATTATCATTCAACCCTTGAATCTTGTCAAAAGTGTATAATTTAGCCCCTGTCGCCGGAATCCGACGATTTCTCCGGCGAAATGGCACCTAAGATTACTAAAATACCCTTTTCCTTTAAAAAGTAAAAAAATAAATTGAAATACAATAATAATTCGTATTGAGCTGAAATTTTTCATGATAAATCCTAAAAATATACATGATTTACGTAAAATATTTCAGAAATTTTGGAGACACAGAAGTATTTTTTTTTATTTTCCAACGTGCCAAAATGTTGTAAAATTATATAAAATAGAAAAATTGTCTAATTGGGCTGAAACTTGTCCTATGTGTTCTTAAGCATATTTAGTGAATTTAGAACCTAAAACTTGTTCTATGTGTCCTTTAGCATCTTTACTAAAGACTCTATCTTTAGTAAAAAAATAAATTAAAACTCTATATTTTTGGTATCCGCAAACTTTTTCAAAATTGGCTCATGAGAATCCAGACTTTTTGATTCCTAAATTCATTAAATATGCTAAAAGACATATGGGACAAGTTTCAGCCCAATTAAACAAATTTTCTATTTTACATGATTTTACAAAATTTTGGCACATTGGAAAATAAAAAAAAATACTTTTGTACCTCAAAAATTTCTGAAATATTTTACGTAAATCTTGTATATTTTTAGGATGCTTCATGAAAAATTTTAGCTCAATACGAATTACGATTGTGTTTCAATTTATTGTTTTACTTTTTAAAGGAAAAGGGTATTTTAGTAATCTTAGGTGCCATTTCGCCGGAGAAATTGCCGGATTCCGGCGACAGGGGCTAAATTATACACTTTTGACAAGATTCAAGGGTTGAATGATAATAAAAAAAAATAGGGGGGCTAAAACACGAATTTTCGCAAACACGAGGGGCCTGAGGGTAATTTTCCCTTTATTGTATTTTATTTTGTTATCTACCAAAGAGCATTTGCGCTCTACCAACTGGGTCGATCTCCGGGTCGTTTTTGAAAACTATGAGAATTATTATAAAATTATAAAAAATAAATAAAATATCTAAAATGCCAATACGAATGGAATGAAATAATTTTCTAACATTAAGTAAAACATTTCTTAATATTTGTCCAATAAATTAAATTATTCTTTAATATTCGTAGTTTACATATTAAATATATTTAATCAGAATAGGTAATCAATAAATTGGTGTTGTAAAATGGTAAAATTCTCTCTCTCCACCTCTTTGCCCAATTTCAATTCCCACTTTCACCAGTCTTAGGTCTTTTTGGTCCAACCGGATTATTATTGGCGGAAGTCTATCATTCTATAATCCCCGTGCATGACACGTTGAGAATAATAAAGCCCACGGCGCACGGGTCCAACCCCCTCGCAATCAAGGCAACCCAGCCAAATGCGATCACCCGAAAACGGAGGGGGGCGGATTATATGCGGACTAGTAAAAACTAGTCCCCATCCTGCGGATTAAATATAGACCCTTTGATCACAATCTAATTTTTTATATTTTGATCCGACGGTGGTTAAGAGTCAGGGTAAAATGGGTATTTTTCAATTCCTTTTGGTCAAATTCCTAACCCCACCCGATTCCTAACCCACGAAAATTCTCAAATCTCTCATTTTACTCTTTCAATTCCCCCCCTTCCAGATTCAATTTTGAAATTTAAATTCTATAACCTAACCCCAATTATCCTCAATCCCTCATTTTATTCGATCCCTAACCCCACCCGATCCAATTTTCCACCGGACTCATCACCTATACTCATCCAAGCACCATCGTCTACAGCCTGCGACCCCGGCACCACCCGCCAATACTACTTGGTCTCGACCACAATATTACTGGGTCTCGTTTTTCTGACTCACCTCATCGTCGATCCGGCACTCCGGCACACCTACTCGCCTTCCCGACCAAGTACGTAGCAATTATCATATGGGGTTTTGGACATATTTTGGTATCGGTGTTCATTTTGGTATCGGTGTTCTTTGATTTTGGTATCATCAACTTCGTTGATTGATTTCATTGAGTTTACTCGTTTCTTTGGATAGTTAGTTGAACATGTCCACTGAATGCGAGCTTAAGTTGTTAGATTGAGCATTAAGAATGTTTCTAGTTAATGAATGATTGCCTTGCCAATTCTAATCCTTCACGTAATTATTTGTTCTCCAGGATTAAAATTAGCTACGGGATATTTTCCCAACTTATGCCTAAGATGGATCCAAAAGCCAAGCATGTTTCCTGGTTTAGGAATATTTATCAAAAATTTGAAACAATATGCAATGAAGTAGATAACATGGTCACTATAGAAACGCTTGAAAAGGTGTGTTTTTGGATAATATATTTGCATTTTATGCATTTCGAAAATACAATTTTTCTTCGATCCAACCCAGGTAAATCAATGGTTATTCCTAATTTTCTCCCTAAATATTTGGATTGATTGTTCATATGGTTATACTATGTCGGTACTTGTTGTATGCAATGATGGTATTACTAGTATCCAGTTATGTAGTATCAGTACTCTGTTTTAAAAAATTAGTACATTGGTAATGCAATCTTGGTACGTTTTAGTGAGTAATTGGTATCTGTTTTTTGAATTTTGGTACTTTTTTAGTGAATAATTGTTGACCTGTTGTCAATAATGGTACTTTATCCCGTCTGTACTTCTTGTTTGCAATAATGGTATTACTGGTATCCCGTTTTGTAGTTTTGGTACTCTGTTTTGATAAATTAGTACCTTTATTCTGCAATCTTGGTACTTTATCCGAAATATTGGTACCTTTTTATGAAATGTTGGTTCCTTTTTACGAAATATTGGTACCCTTTTGAGGTTAAATACAGGTTGTGGGTGTTGACGAACATAATCGATGCATATACAAGGGTGGTCGCAAGAGGGTTCTACAATCAGAAAATCATTATCGAAGAAATTACAAGGTCTTGTCAGAGAATATTTGTTTGACGCCACGAACATCGACATCGATAACTTCCAATGGAGTATTATGCAGGGACTACCACGACAGATTGACTACTTTAGTTGTGGTCTATTTGCATGCCGATTTATGACTTGCTACACTCATGAGTGGTCGAGGGGTAATATACCACGCGAGTTCTTTGACGGCTGGAAAAAGAAGAAGGGAAATAGAGAAACATGCATAAATGGAGAGAGATATGCCATGAGATGGCTATTAATTGCGACAATCTTATGATGCCTACACTGTTAGAGAATATGCATAAATGGAAACAGGAAAGTAGATGTGCTAAGTGTTTCTGAATTGTAAAATAGGCACCTTGGTTTTTGTAATCCAAACTTCGAACATGATTGCTGGATATTTTTATTTGAATGATAATGTTTTTATTATTGGTATCTGTACAATGTTCAAGAGTAATTATATCAATAGTATCATGTTTTGTAGTTTTGGTACCCTGTTTTGAAAATGTGGTACCTTGATCCTGCAATCTTGGTACTTTATCCCGAATTATCGGTACATTTTTTTGGAGTGTTGGTTCTTTTAAGGATATATTGGTACCATTAACGAAAGTACCATTACTGAACCAGGAATCATTAACGAAAGTACCATTATTGAAATAAAGGGGCCAACACTAAACATAAATGAACTATTATTAATAAAAACAGGCACCAATATTATCACTAAAGGTACCAATATCTGGACACATGTATTACCGTTACTCTGCGAATTAGCCGACGATGAATCATAGTTTTTAGAATTGTTTAGAGAATATATTATTGTTGTAGCTTAAAATCTATATAGAAAGCACAGTTTCAAGAAAATTGTAAAATACATACACCCGAGCCATTACTTATCATATTGGTGCATCCAACTAGTAGCTTTAGATGATAGCTCAGGTCCTTGTAGGACTCCAGAGCTGGCCAACATCACTGATTCACAATATCTCATTAAAGAACAAATTGCATAAATTCGACATATTAAAATTCTTCTAAAGTTTCGATGTATTTATAAATGGAAACATGGAAAGTATATATCGATGTGTTTCCGAATTGCAACAATGCATCTTTTATTTTGTAATCTGAATATTTGAACATGATTGTCGTTTTTTTTTTGAATGATGATGGGAATATTTTAAGTTTATTGCATTTTTCAATGCTTTACTATGAACGTATAATACATTATTCATGGGATTATATGATGATATAATGCTTGAATGATGATGGGAACACGTGGCAGTATAGGTACTAACTCTATTTAATATATGTACATATATTAAAATAACAGTTAACAGATATCACAACGTTCTGTTGCCATCGACACTAAAGTTGGAAGAGTACTAAAAGTTAATTAAAGGGGTACCAAAATTTGGTTTAAGATTACCAAAATCTAGGTTTAGATGTACCAACATTATTCTTGAATTGTACCATTATTACAACGGATATCACAACATTATTCTCCTGTTTCCAGCCATCTCTGTTGCACAAATATTTAATCCAATAATATTCATTAGACAACACTCCACGCCTGATTTTTTTACTTATAATCCTTCCTCACAGCAAACCCTTTCTTATGTGCATAGGCAGTGTGAAAACCGTAAGTCTGTCCAATGGTTGAGAATTTCAATTGTCGCCACCAATTTTGGTCTTCCATCTTCGTAATTGACCTATCTACAATAAATATATGGTTAACCAAGATAGAAGAAAAATCAATATGATAAATTTTACAATGACACCAACATTTAAGAAATGCGTACTAATTATATTTTGAAAAAGTGACAATTATGGAAAAAATTACCAGTACTGTAAAAAATATACCTATATTATACATCAAAGATACTATTATTATAGAACAGAGTCACGATAATATATTTGCCCAGATGTTGGTACCTTTCGTGGTAATATTGGTTCCTCTGTTCATTAATAGTGGTCCATTTTTGTTTAGTATTGGTACAATTATCACAATAATGATTCTTTTTATTACTGACCTTTTCTTTTTGGTTTTTCTTCATCTTCACTACACAGGATGTGCCATAAACACCTTGAACATTAACAAAGATATAGATGTACCAATCTAGGGTTTTATTGTTATTGTTTTCTCGATTGTTGTAATCTGAATGCTTTATTTAGTTGTTCCGATCCCATAGTGGTTATCAAATATCGTACCTTTGGTTTTTTGAATCCAACCCATTTCCGAAACATGATGGCAAAATTTGATTGGGGATTTTTCGAAACCCTAAATTCGATTAAAGGGATCCAAAATTGGGATTCCTTACTTTCAAAACACATTCCAATCAACAAGCACGAGTAAAGCCTCTTCGAATTAGGGAAAGAGCCTTCATCAATCGAGATTAATAAAAAAAATTACCAAAATTACATTTTAAGTTTGCCGTTTCCATATAACATGTAAAACAGTAAAGAAACCGAGTACACCCAAAGAAATAAGTAAACCCAATGAAATCAAGAAACAAAGTAGACGATATAAAAATCACAGAACACCGAACCCAATATTCAAAAGATTACCCCATATGTTATATGCTACGTACCTGGTCGGGAAGGCGAGTTCGTGTGCTGGAGTACCGAATCAACGACGAGGAGTGTTGGAAATATGAGACCGAGTGTCGGGACAGCAAGACGGAGTGGTGTGGTTGAGCAATAGTGGCGGGTGGTGCCGGGGTCATGGCTTGTAGGTGGTGGTGCTTAAACGATATATTTGCCCAGATGTTGGTATCTTTAGTGGTAATATTGGTTCATCTGTTCAGTAGTAGCGGTCCATTTATGTTTAGTATTGGTACAATTATCACAATAATGGTTCTTTTTACTACTGACCTTTTCTTTTTGGTTTTTCTTCATATTCACTACACAGGATGTGCCATAAACACCAAGAACATTAACGAAGACATAGATGTACCAATATTAATAAAAAAATTACCAAAATTACGTTGTAAGGTTGTTGTTTCCATATAACATGTAAAACGGTAAAGAAACCGAGTACACCCAAAGAAATGAGTAAACCCAATGAAATCAAGAAACGAAGTAGACGATACCAAAATTGCAGAACACCAAATTCAATATTCAAAAGATTACCCCATATGTTATACGCTACGTATTTGGTCGGGAAAGCGAGTTCGTGTGCCGGAGTACCGGATCGACGACGAGGAGTGTTGGAAGTACGAGACCGAGTGTCGGGGCAGCAAGACGGAGTGGTGGGGTTGAGCATTAGTGGCGGGTGGTATCGGGGTCGTGGCTTGTAGGCGGTGGTGCTCGGATGAGTATAGGTGATGGGTCCGATGGAAATCGGGTGAGGTTAGGATAATTGAATATTTGGGGTTAGGTTATAGAATTTAAATTTCAAAATTGAATGGGGAATGAGGGATCATTGTAGATTAGCGGGTGGTTAGATTTGATTTTTGAATACTTAGTAACTTACAAACATGGTGGGGATTGATTAATAGGATTTTTTTCTATTTTTTTAAACTGCCTTTCTGTGTAGGTGTGGATAAAGACCTCCTTACCCTTTCACAAATTAATCCGCACGGTAGGGATTGATACCACTCCGCACGAAATCTGGACTCAAAACGGAGTAGTTGACAGAGTCCTACCGAGTCGACTCAGCGGGACCCAAAACAAGCGCTGTCGTTTATAGGCTACGGGCTGGCTATACATCCGCCCTCGCCCATCAAAAACCCCACTCGCTCTCCCTCTCTTCTCTCGAATAAAATACAAACAACCCCCACACCCCCTCCTCTAGAGAGAGAAACGCCATGAATTGACCACCTCCAAGGAGAAAGGAAAATACCCAATTTACCCTTTATCTTCTCGAACATTCCCGAACAAGAAGTATGTCTCATTTCGTGTTCCAGACGTTTCAAGTTCCCGTCCCTAAGCTCTCCCCGCGGCCGGCCTGGCCTCCCGCCTTTGTGAAGCAGTTGAGGACCCCGGTGGCGGTGAAATGTTCCTCGGCGGCCCCGCCCCCAGTTTCCGACGGCGGAGACTCCAAGGTGGTACTGGAAAGGTGCTTCCTCGCGCCGGAAGCGGGACCGGTTATGAAGAGCGGGAAGAAGTCCGGGTCTTCTCCTGCGATGACTCTGGAGAAAGGGAAGACTAAAAGGAAAACTAAGCAAGGCCCCCAGGTAGGATTTCTGTTGTTTGAAGTTTGAAGCTTTTTTGGTGGAACTAGTGTTGAAAGTGAGTTTCGTGGTAGGATTCGATATGAATGCGAATTGAGCTTTCGGAATTGGTTGCGATATTGGTTGAGGATAAGAGCAATGGTTGGAATTGGTTGTGATATCAGGTTTTTGCTTGGATTGAAAATTTTGTTGGTTTGGTAGCACGTGTATGACAGTGCATTTGGGTTTTGGATGTTTGAAATCCTCTGCCAAGTTTCTTATTTTGGCATCACCACTTGGGACCAGAATTGGTGTTGTAAGTGACTTTGGTAGGGGCATTGCGTTAAGGGTCTGGACGTTCTTTAGATGGGGATGGCAAGTGGGCTGTTGGAATTGGGTTCAATACTAGGTAGTCAATGGCGGATAGCGTCGCATAGCAGCGATCTCCTAAACTGCTATAGCGGATAGCGGAATAGCGGATAGCGACTATTATGAAGTCTTAAAACAGGTTACATAAACACTAAAGAACTCAAAATAGAAAATTGAGAAGAGGAAGGGAGAGAGAGAATTGGGAAGAGCAGAACCCCATAAAAATTAGGGTTGAGGTGGGAGTTTTAATAAGGTGAAAATTGACCTTTTTGCCCTAAAAAAAGTTAAAAAAAAAGAGAAAAAAAAGTGGGGACAGTTAAGGAATTTCATCTAAAAATCACAATAACGGCCGCTACTACAAATAGCGCATAGCGGGCATAAAGCGTAGCAGGAGGGGTCCCAACTTCGCTATAGCGCCGCTATTGACTACCTAGGTGCAATATTGTTTCAAGGTTAGAGTTCTGGTGTAAGTCTGTGGGGTGGCAAGCAATAGATTGGCTTCTTGTCTTTTGTGGGGAAGCTGAAGTGTGATTGCTGGCTAGGGCTGAAATTTGTGTCTATGGATGTATAAATGCTTGTTCATTTGTTTTTCTGATGTTTGAAATTCTTTCCCAAGTTCATTTTCTTGTCTGCGTGTGATCACTTGGATGCGCATTTGGAGTATATATTTTATCATTTTTGTTGATGATATGAATTCCGTGGGGAACTCGCACCAACTCGGACCGTCTACTCTAGGATGATGGTTGATCTTGCTCCTTTGCACCGAACCTCACTGTTGGCTAACTTTGAGCCGTAGCAATAGTGAAAATGCGAACCTCGATCTTGAACAAACATGCCACAAACGGAGATCGCAATTCCGTTTGATAAGTGAAAAGTCCTAGCTAAGCAAATCAGCTTTGCAAGAACACCAAGAGTATCAAACTCACGAAATTTGTATGCAAAAAGTTGTGTCCTCATTCTAAGAAGCCTCTTTATATAGGCTCCAAAGTACAAGAAGTTTCTAATCAAAACAATTCCTAAAAAGGAGTTAGCTCGCTGGAATAGGAAAACTAAAACAAGAAACTAATCACACCTTTTAGGAAGTCTAAAAAGGATGTGTCTTAATCCTAAATAAGCCAAAAGATGCTAGAATATAATTTCCTAATCAAAACTATTGACTTTACTAAATAGCTTAAAGTAGAATCTAAGAAAATCCATGCGTCCAATTTAGCTTGATGCGTGCATGCTAGCTAGGTAGTCAATGGCGGATAGCGCTGCGTAGCGGCGAGCTCCTAAACTGCTATAGCGGATAGCGGAATAGCGGATAGGAATAGCGGATAGGAATAGCGGATAGGGGCTATTACGAAGTCTTAAGATAGGGTACATAAACACTAAAGAACTCAAAAAGAGAGGAAGGGAGGGAAGAGGAGAACCTCGGGTTGAGGTGGGAGTTTTAATCATGTGAAAAATGACCTTTTTGTCCTCAAAAAAGTAAAAGAGAGAAAAAAATGGGGGCAATTAAGGAATTTTATTTAAAAATCCCAATAGCGGCCGCTATGGCCGCTATTGGCCGCTATAGCGGCCGCTACTCCAAATGGCGTTTTGCGGGTGGGTCGGATTTCTGCTATAGCGGCCGCTATAGTGCCGCTATAGCGCGTTATTGACAACCTAGCATGCTAGGCGTCCAAAATGGATGCTATGCATCCAGAATATCTCCAATCACGTGCATGGGGTTTGCATGGGCTCCTTGGACGTCCACGGGCTTGCACGAACTGGTTTGAGCCCAAATTCCTTGAATTAATCCATTGAACTCAGCTTGCAACATCTTTGCTCTTTCTCTTGTAATTGGTCCAAATGGAACTCGAACTGGTTGTGGATCTTGTAGCTCATTAGTGGACGTGTTCACTTCAGTTGACTAGTAATTTCTAGGGATATAAATGAATGCTTGAAGGGATGAATGAAGGGGCATAATGAATTAGGGATATGGAGTTCTTGCGAGGTTTTACTTCTCTTCGGATCATTTTTTTATAGTTGTAGTTGGATGTACTAACTACATTAGAACATGTTAATTTCTGAGATAAGGCAACTGAAACGATGATGTCGAGTTATACATTTTAAGGAGGTTGATATATATTCTGGTGTTGTAGAAGTCTGATGATTCTGTGCCTCCGTTTGAGCATTTGTTCTGTTTGTAGATAACTCATTCTTCTGCTTTTATCCTTTCATTTGATGCATTGGTTGTTTACAGGATGTTTTATGCACCGGGTTGGGAAAATGCATCGTGGCCATAAGATTTTTTGTGCTTGTACTAGTCCAATGGGACTATGAGGACTCATTATTTTCTTGCTCTACTAAATGAAACAAATTTGGAATAAGCATCGTGGCCAAAATTTGCTTTCACCTCTTGTCTCAGAGTTTCTCAGGCATAAGAATTCTTTGATTAAATTTCATATCTAACTAACCTGGCCATGTTATTCCTGATATATGGTTCTGTTGGGTAGATAGAGGGTGAGGGGACAGGCCTTTTCCTGCATGCATGTGATAATCTCTCAGCTCTGATTTTTTTTTTTCCAGCTTTGAAATTATATCGTGCTTTCTCCAACTTTCAGCCTTCTGGTAGATGTGTCTATCGCGTTTCAGTATATGTGGGTCAGTAAGGATGGAGCATTCATCTACAAATTATTCTAGCTAATTTCTTAAATATGTTTTTACATATGTTTTGGAATTCTTCAGTGCAGACCTGATTGCCTTTAAATGTAGGTTGAGACGGGGGGAGGTGGTGGAGATATTGGGAAGATAATCAATTTTGGTGGCGGGGATGGAGGTGATGATGATGGTGATGATGATGATTACTTTGACTATGATGACGATGATGCGGGTGACAAAGGTGGTCTATTCAGGGGAAGAAAGTTTCTTCAAGAGGTTAGTATTAGCAGCTCCTTATTAGAGAGATGCTGGACACTTGGTAGTGTGACTATCTTCTTGCTAATCATGCTATGATAAAGTTTAAATTCTGCTTCAATTTTGCAGCTTTTTGATAGGAAATTTGTAGATGCGGTCTTAAATGAGTGGCAAAAGACTGATGATGGACTTGCCTGCTGGATTACGACAGGCTTATGAAATGGTAAATTATTATTTCTGATAAAGAAAAAATAGCTTTTCTCATATTTCCGTTTTTGGCTTTTTGTAGCAATGTATGCAACTAACTATGCATCATTCTTTATTATTCATTGAGATTTTGAGTTTATGCTAGTGTTATGTGGGTATATGGTTCGGCCCTGGAAGTTGGAGCAGCTTATAAAATGGATGCAATAAAACAGTTGCTTTTGGAATTTAGTTCATGAACTTGTTTATTATCATACGTTGCAACCCTTTGGGATTCTAGTCTTATAAAAGGGGCAATCTATCTATGTAATAGATATGAATAAAATAATACAAGGGGCAATCTATCTTATAAAAGGGGCAATCTATCTTCTACATCTATCTTCTATATCTACGTGGTTTTCCGGTTGAGCCACTACGGCTCCTGGTCGCCAGAGACGAAAGTCTCGCCCCTCCGCCCCCACTCACAACTATAACCTTCGTTCCACTTTGGCACACAACAGCTAGTCACTTCTTAATTTTTTTTGTTTATGCATCTTTTCTTTTATGTGCATCATGCTTCATTTCATATATAATTATTTATTTCAACCACTTTCTGGTTTCCGCTATTTGCCCATTATGCTTCCTGCTATTTCTCATATCGTGTTTTTGGTGTTCCGGTGATACGCTATTTAACCACACTGGTTTTCAGGGTTTGGTCAGCTCAGCTCAATTGCTAAGGTTCCTTGCCATAAATGCCCGTCCTACCATTGCAAGAACTATTTCCAGATCCTTACCTCAAGCGATTTCTCGGGCATTTATTGGCAGGTATTACTGATGTTACGTCCTTCATTTACATTGTTTTGTTAGCATTGTAAACGTGCTACTTCGATAACCTCTTAACCCAGATGCATGCTCCATGCTTTTTATTTAGCTTTTCTGCAGACGCAAGTTCGATTACTTTGTGGAATTTTTTTTTTGAGCATGTCGTAATTGCTGTTTATAACTGATACAAGAGTAGGGGTCATTGATGTGCGTGCAAACGTACACACATTTGTTCCTTTTGTCGCGTCTGTTTTGTCGTAATTTGAGTCGTTTGAGTCTTGGTATATAGTGTGTTGTGTTGATTTGTGATTATTTCGGGGAGCGAGATTTCTGTCGGTAGTTGATGTTTTGTAGGAATGGGAGCTGGAACGGGCAATACAATGAGTCGAGGTGTGGGAAAGGGCGGAAGCAGATTACCCAGCGTTCGCTGGGACCCCAGCATCCGCTGGGGAGGAGGAGCGATCTTCGGCAGAATTTCAAGACTTTGAAGACCCAGCGTTCGCTTGACTCCCAGCGTTCGCTGGGTGGGCCGGAGTCGAGATGCATAGTTTAGTTGGGACTCTTTCCGTTTAGGAAATTTTGTAAGAACTATATAAGGTCTTTAAACCTAAGTTGAAAGGCGTTCTTGGTCAGTTTTCACG
>SOPF01023567.1:3425-16024 GCA_012979155.1 Hypericum perforatum
GAGAGAGAGAGAGAGAGAGAGAGAGAGAGAGAGAGAGAGAGAGAGAGGGAAGAGTTGGCAGATGTATATCGTGTATCTTTAAAATTTGGTCAAGATAACTCGACCAGCTCGAGCGGTCCTTCCGGAGTTAGGGCCAATTATTGACATTGGAAATATGATGGTTGCAAAGAAAGGTAGGATGTAAGAAGCTTTCACGAAAAACTACGATTTCTTATATTTATGTCTTAAAACTTTTATCTTTTTAGTACATCGTGATCGAATTTAATGTACCTTGTCGAATTGTCCATTTAACTTGTCTTTAGAATGTAGGAAGAAAGAAATTGGAATGAATCCGGTTAAAAACGTGGTGGGTTACGTTGTAAAAAAATAAATTGCAAATTCATCTCAGACTCTCAGTTATTTTCCACGGTTGAAGCCAAATTGACACGAAATGGTGTAATAAAAAAAATTCCGACTTGCCGGATTCGAACCAGCGACCTAAGGATTACCTGCTAAGCAACTACAGTCCTCCGCTCTACCAACTGAGCTAAAGTCGGGTTATGAATAAATTCCCGCAAGTCATTATATATATTGTAGCATATTCTACTGTTACCACACGATATTCCAAAGGAAATTCTGACACGATTTTAATTGGCAGGTGAACTAAAAGAAACTGCCAATCAATCAATTTTTGCCATTGGGATTTGGGATCTTTAGGTACATGCATGATCGATCGATCATTCCCATCACCAACGTATTGCTCGGTGATCGTATAAGATCACATATATTTTTATTCCATGGCTACAAACTTTATCTTGGAATATCCAAAACTTAATGGTTGGATATTTTTCATACTGTAAATTGTTCGGAAACATTCTATAACGTTTTCCCATCCAAGCAAGCGTAATTATCATTTTGGCATCAAGCTAAGCTTATACTTTTATATTTCTTAGTCTCATAGAATAATGATGTCTCTCTCTCCTTTGGCTCCTCCAAAAGCTCGCCCAATAAAAAGGAGGAGACGAGAACATTTAAACTAAAGTGAAGAAGAAGATGGGGATGATTACTAAAAAATGTTGCTTTCCAACGATTTGCTAGGATTTTGGGACTCTAATATTTAATTTGCGGTGCCCATTTTGTTAACTTATTGGCTAATTTCCTAATAATGTTGTAGGACCTAAAAGCATTATTTGCTCTAGAGTCTTGATAATTTAAGGTAAAAGTTTTCATCAACTTGGCACACAATTACAATGCCCTTTAATACTTTGGACAGCCTAGCTATGGAGCGTAGTCCAATTGCTATGCGTGGATTATGCCTTTTGAAGCATCGATGATTGGGATATGGCTTGAGACTTCACTGATTAACAATAATTTGATTTGCCTAGTATACGAATTGAGGAAAATTCAGATTTTATATTTTAATAGGAGTAATAATTGGTAATCGAACGGTTAATAAAGAAAAATGAATTTGATATGGATGACAATTGACCAAGTCCATATCTTTCGAGAAAGATAGATCCACATCTGAATCCAAAACCATTGAATTCTGTATATTAGATCTAGATAATGAATGATCAGTGGCAAAACAGAACAATATTCTAATGGACACAAAGTGGTAAAAAATACAACAAATTTCCTGCAAAATTACAATTGTTTTAAATTTACTAAGTAGTATTG
This sequence comes from Hypericum perforatum, assembly GCA_012979155.1. NCBI lineage: Eukaryota > Viridiplantae > Streptophyta > Magnoliopsida > Malpighiales > Hypericaceae > Hypericum > Hypericum perforatum. The sequence goes on from SOPF01023567.1 coordinate 5,082, forward strand.
AATTTGAATAATTAATAATACAATAATATTAATACCTCGATAAAGACACAAATCCAAAATATTTTTTTTTAATCCTAATCTATTACATGTTAGAGGCAAGGATTGAATCCACGACTTCACCCCACTCCACCACACCCAATGTCACTGGACCAAATGGTCTCCGGCGACACAAACGCAAACCCAGAAGATAAATTGTTGAGAATTGTCATAGATATGTGTAACTATCTATTATTTCATTTTTTTTTAGAATTCTTATTCGATTGTTGATATCGATTTTGTTTAGTCAGTCAAATCGCAGGACGGAACGAAACTCACCCTTAATTCATTTTTCATTTTCTATTTTTTGGCCATGAGTACTGGGCCAGGACCGACGAAAAACAGTTTTCCGAAAAGGACCATTCCTAATACAACCCTCCAGAAAAGGAAAGTGAAAATCATACGAGAAGATTCTAGTTTTGGTAGTTAATAGAACAAAATATCTAGCACAAATAGTTATTGTAAAATACTATATGTTAATTTTCTTATAAACAATAAAAATTTAAACTCAAAAGTCAAAACAGAATTAATCAAATATATTAACAAAAGTACAGAAGAAAAGAAAGGACTTGTGGGGAAGCAGAAATTAATAGTTTTGGTAGTTAATAGAACAAAATATCTAGCACAAATAATTATTGTAAAATACTGTATGTTAAATTTTTTATAAACAATAAAAATTTAAACTCAAAACAGAATTAATCAAATATATTAACAAAAGTACAGAAGAAAAGAAAGGACTTCTGGGGAATCAGAAATTATTATTCTGACAACTTGTGGGGAAGCAGAAATTATTATTCTGACCACAGAGATAATAAAAAAAGACAAGAGCAATAAAGAGGATAAACAACTTGTGGTGAGGTGGGCAGCGGGCGCACTAAGAGCAGCTAGCTCTTCTTCTACCTCATTAAATTAAATTCGATTCCCTTCTTCCCTCCCTCTCTTGATCCCATCAACCAAGAAACTGAAACTATTTTTTTTCTGGTAAGTGTTTCTTAATTCTATTTTTTCAGGTAATTGTGGGCAATAATTCATTAGTTTTTGGCCAATTGAAGGATACCCTTTTGCTTAAATTTGCGTGGACTTCACAAAGATTGCAACTTTTCGATGAATTGAGGATACCCATTTGCTTGGATGGGTTCTTGATTGTCCCTTTTGTTGAAGTTGATGAATTTATGTTTTTTTTTTTGGTGTGTTAGGGTTGATGGAGATCAACAAGGCAATAAGCGAGTGTGAGGATGGGAGGCTGAAGACCAAGTACAAGAATGCTGTCTTTGTTATTCGCAGAGCCCTTGCCCTTTACTCGTGAGTTCTTGTTGTTTCTTGGGCCTTTATTCTGTGTTCGAGGCAGTTCCAAAGCTTGATTTTTGAACTATTATATGATCTGTTGGATTGTTTCACGTGTTGAGATCTCGCATTGCTTAGTGCAAGAGTAGTGAACAAGTTTACAAGTGTTGAAAATCCACCTAGCCATGATGTTATGGGTTGGATAATGGAGATGCTGATATGTTATCACAGCGGGTTGATTCTGTGCCCATTATTATGCTTGCAGAAACATCATTTCTTGCACATTAGCGAAGTCAATAGCCCATCTTAAGGTTTTGGTTGGATATGGAGATTCTAACGTCACGCTGTGGATAATAAGTATATAACAGAGTGCAATTGTTTGGCTGGAACTCGTCCTTTTGTATAGGGTGCTTTAGGTTTGGGGTGTTGAATCGAATTGGGAGTGTCTGTCCGGGTACTTATTGTTCATGAATTTAAAATTATTTCTTGACTTACCAATCACGGTCTATGAGCCTTCAACAATTTTCTGGGGACATCTTTTGTTAAAATTGACAATTTATGGCCCTTTTTACCATTGATTTAGCTAATCTTGGTGTTTGTCAGTGATCTTGCAAAGCTTTAGTTTTGTTAACCATTGAGTGAGGTTTCACTGACTCCCTTATATCTCTATCACCATTTTGGTTCACTCTTAACTTTCTGACAACTTCAATGTCAATTATTTTTCAGCCAAATATGTGTACCAATTCAAATTTTCTTTTCCAATTCATTCATTTTCCTGTGCATTTACCTCTGATTCCTGACTTTGAACTAAACTTACCCGTAGCTTCCTGAGCCAAGTTTTTTATTAGTAGGTTAAACTATGATAAGAAGCTTTAGTTTAGTTATAGGCAATTTCTTCGTGGGGGAGGACTATGAGCTTAGAGTGGATTTTATATGATGAGATTTAAGAAGAAATGCATATGAGTGGCCCTTTAACAATCTCGTGGTCGATTTTAAGGGAGAGCAATAGGAATGCGTTTGGGGGAATGAAATATCTTATTCTGATTTTGTGGATAGATACTATAGACAGTTTTCTTTTATAAAAATGAAATATTTTGGTTATGTTCTAGATTTGTGGATTTTGTAGATGGCCATGAATAGACATAGCCCTTGGTTATGTTCTAGATTTGTGGGTTTAATTTAATCTTTTCTTATTTATTAAAAAGTAGCAGTAAGAACATATGCCTCATGCTCTCCTTTTTGCAAACAATGATTATGTTGATTAACAGTTTGTGGGTGACATGGAGACCACTGGGACACTAATTGACATTGAATTTAGTCATTCATCTCGTTCAATTCCTAGTTTACTTGTGCTTGTTAACTGCAGCAGTACGCAGCATTTGTACTTTGAAACACCCCCACTCCCACAAATGCACATTAATGGCAGGTTTTGTATGTACCATAGGATCGAAGAGGTCGCCTTCAGCTTTAATGGAGGAAAGGATTCGACTGTAGGTGTTCATCTGTTTTTTTCATAAGTGTTCTCACTGCCTTTTTTTTATCTCAATGGTGGCTCATTAATATGGATCGACAGGTCTTGCTGCACCTACTTAGAGCTGGTTACTTTTTGCATGAAAGTGAAAAGGGTTGCCCCAATGGTGGTCTGACAAGTTTCCCGATTCGGACAATATATTTTGAGAGTCCATCCGCTTTTCCTGAAATTAACTCATTTACGTATGAGACAGCATCTAGGTGAGATGAACTTTTCTCTTCTCATACTTTCCAATACATATTGCCGACATAACATCTATGTAAAACTGTTATATGGTAATCATGGTCTATTGGATGTCAAAACATTTACATGTCTGCGTGATTATCAGTTCTTGTTCTAATATTTTGTGTTGGCAGATATGGTTTACAACTGAACATCATTACTTCTGATTTCAAGTCTGGCTTGGAGAATTTGCTGAAAAATAACCCAATTAAAGCTATTTTTCTTGGAGTTCGATTTGGCGACCCTACTGCTGTAAGTTTGACTCTTCAACTTAATAACAATCTTGTGCTTGGTATATGAACTCGTAAATTTGACCTCCTTCTCGTACCCTCAAATCTTTCAGGTGGGACAAGAGCAATTCTCTCCTAGTACCCCTGGATGGCCACCATTTATGAGAGTGAATCCTATCCTAGATTGGTCATACAGGTCTGGTCTTCTAGCTTCTTCTGTTTCTTATTTTAGATTTTCCGTATAAAAATTTCCTGTTTGAACTAGAGTTACGCTTATCCCCTGGCAACTGAAATAAATGTTTTCGCCTACCTGGACGGCATTTGTGGTGTTCCCTTGCTCGTTTTTTAGATAATAGATATCTCTATGCCCTTTTTTCTCTAAGCAACATGTGTTCTGACATGGGATGTTTTTGTCGCAGAGATGTTTGGGCCTTCCTTTTGACTTGCAAGGCTCCATACTGCAGTCTTTATGATCAAGGGTAAGAGATTACAAGCTGCCTTCAAATGTCTAGATGCCAAACTACTTCTTCAGGAGAAAACAAAAAATCCATTCCCAGTGATTTTAACGTAGAACTTCTGCTCCGATGATTGATAATATTGAGGGAATTTTTATCTGTAGATATACATCAATTGGGAGTGTCCATGACACAGTTCCAAACTCATTGCTTGCTGTCGGTGAGTCCTCTACATGTGAAGAAAACTTTAAACCAGCATATTTGCTAGCCGATGGAAGATTGGAACGGGCGGGTAGGGTAAAAAAGTTGACTTCTCCAATTACTGGAAAGACTACCGCTGGCGAGGAGCGAGAAAGTGATTGTAAACATGGCATGTTTCTAGCCTCGGTCATTGCTGTAGGAGATGAAATTCTGTAAGTCCCTTGTTGATATCATGCCGAACTTCTCTGTGCCAGTTTCTGCTATGAGCTCTTCTTGTCATGTTCATGTAAACTTTCATTTGCAGTTTTATGCTGTAAAATCTATTGCTTAATCTTGGGTTCCCTTATCTGTTCCATAGCTCAGGTTTGGCACTGTTGAGGATAAAACGGGACCTTCATTGCGTAAAAAAGTCCACTCACTTGGCTGGTCAGTTACTGGAAGTGCTATTGTCCGCAATGATGTGAGTTTTACATTCATGGTAGCCCCCTTCAATGGCGTAGTTGGTTCTAATGGCATTCTAGAGGAAATCTGTGCTTTAGATGTGGGAGAATTTGTCAAGAACGGATTAAAATTCATTCAAAAGAATCATAATAGTTCATGTCATGAAGTTCATCTTTTATGACCTTTTCCTTTAAATCAGATAGATTCGGTGGCTGAAGAGGTGGAACGGCAGAAATCTACTAATGATATGGTACATTCTTGCATTCTCATGTTGCCGTTATCAATGTAAAGAGCTGGCTGAAGATTCTTATCCCTCAAACTTTCCTTTTTGCACCTCATTGTATTTGTTTTTGTTTGCTATCTGCAGGTATTCATATATGGTGGCGTAGGTCCATTGCATTCTGATGTCACCTTAGCCGGCGTTGCAAAAGCTTTTGGGGTGCGCCTGGTGAGGCATCTACTTTAATCAGTGTAGGTTTTCTTGTTAGTTCTTGCTGAAGATAGATGCATTTCTTGATGTGAGTGTAGGCTCCGGATGAAGACTTTGAAGAATACCTCAGGCATCTTGGTGGTGATCATTGCACTGGCGACCGTAATGAGGTGATTTCAAGATTAATATATCTAGCTATCCGTAGCTTACACTACTATCCATTTAGAACATTTGCCTCGGATACAATAGTAGGAATTTCAGCATCTTTCAGAAGTCAGACATCCGAGGCTAGTTTTGATGTACTAGCTTTCTCTTTTTTCAGATGGCTATGTTGCCTGAAAGTATCACCGACTTGTTACATCACAAAGAGCTATTGTTGCCAACTGTACGTGCTCTGAGGCTAGAGATGCCAACTTCACTTGAAAATGTTCGACTAAAAAAATTCCTGAAATTGTCTTGGATCTCCTCATGACTTCTCTTTTGTAGATCAAGTGCCAGAATGTTATCGTTCTAAGTTCAACGAACTTGACGGAGCTTGACATGGAATGGGAGTGTTTAACTAAAGAAGAAAGTCTTGGGATATTGGCTACGTTGGAATCATATGCGTCAAAATGCTTGACAACAGATCTTTCAGATGTAAGTTAAAAGATTCGTCTTTGACTTAGCAACTGGCTTCATGTGGCTTGATATGCAACTAATGCTGAAACTTGTATCAGCTTTAAGTCGTCTTCTGTTTACACTTGCAGGTGGAAGTTGCACAACCCCTATCGAAGCTTTGCCTTGAATTCCCAGATCTTAGTATAGGTGAGGCTCTTTAAGCTGTGTCTTGAATCAATTTACTCAATATCTTCCAGTTACATGACTCCTACTTCTTCATTGCTGTGTCAAGGCTGTTATCGCGAATCCAGAAAGGGTCCTCTTGTCATCTGTTTCGAAGGCAGGGTGAGTAAGAAATTTGCACCGTGTATCCCACCTGCGCTATATAGTTAGTTCGTAACAATGAACAAGACCTTGTGTTCTGAACTGGATGCAGGACCAAGCAAGGCTTGACGCGGCCGCAGCAGCGCTTACAAAAAGGTTTGATCCAGGCGCATTCTCCGAAGCAAATTACTAGGCCGGTGCCTCTGCTCCTCATGGTACCCGCCGAGCTTCAGAACCTCGAGCTTTACTAGGAACAGAAGGAAGATAGCTTTAGATAATCGCTTCCTGTCCAGCTAATCAAAACCCTTCCAAGTAGTTTGGTTAACTTGGCCTACGCCACTTCGGATGACATTCCAGTTCAATGTAGCCAACAACTCAATTACCAGTGTTCCCACATGCTTTCATTAATAATACCAAGACTCCCTCAAGTACGAGCATTTTGCTACTCTCACAAAGCCTGTCGTTCGTTTGCACGCAAACATCGATGAGTGACCGAATGCTACACAGGTTTATTCTGTTCTACTGAGACGTGTTCTCGGAGTCGTGTGAGGACAACGAACTAAAAAGATTGGAAATATACAAAAAGAAAGGGATTGATCAAACCAGGGGCAAGTAACATAAAAGAATCATCCCCCATCAATGGGACAAGGGTTTTGCAGAGACTTGACAAACGATATAAAGACAGAAACATAGTTACTTCAACCAAAAAAGTAACTTCAACCAAGGAACTTACAAAAGTAAAAGCCAACAATATGAATCCAATAACTACCTGTTCCAGAATGAACCAGTAACTTAATTATAAATCCTAGCTGCAACCATGTGTATATCTTGATTTCTCAGATTGTGTGTTGAAGCTTTCTTTATTCTCCTCCCTCAAAAGCAAATTCCGCGGCCGTGATCATAGCAGCCTCTAGAAACGCACGGGTGCCGATCTGCTTCTCAGGCCTTGGGCTTGAGGAGCTTGACAGTCTCCCAGGTGAAATCTGCATCGTCGCGGCCAAAATGGCCGTAGGCGGCGGTCTTCTGGTACCTGAAGTTGCCCCCTCTCATCAGGTCGAGGTTGATGGCAATCATTCCTGGCCTGAAGTCAAAGTTCTCCTTGATAAGTTCCAAGATTTCCTTGTCTGGAATCTTTCCAGTCTTGTAAGTGTCGACAAACACGGACAACGGCTCAGGAACACCAATGGCGTACGAAACCTGCACAATGCAACGGCGAGCGAGCCCCGAGGCGACGACACTCTTTGCCGCCTGCCTTACTATGTATGCACCACTCCTGTCCACCTTGGTGGGATCCTTCCCAGAGAAGGCACCTCCACCATGAGCTCCCCATCCACCGTAGGTGTCGATAATGATCTTCCTGCCAGTGAGTCCCGCATCTCCGTGGGGCCCACCAATCACAAACCTACCAGATGGGTTGAGGTGGAAAATGGTCTTGTCGTCGAGGTACTGAGCCGGGATCACAGGCTTGATCACGTACTCCTTCAAGTCAGCGGCGATCTGATCATTGGTGACACCCTCGTCGTGCTGGGTCGAGATGAGAACAGTGTGAACCCTAATAGGCACCATAGCTCCGCCATCATTTCTGTACTCAACAGTGACCTGCGTCTTCCCATCGGGCCTCAGCCACGGGCAAGTCTTATTCTTCCTCACCTCGGTAAGCTTGGCACCAAGCTGGGTGGCAAGGACATGAGTCAGCGGCATAAGCTCCGGGGTCTCATCAGTAGCATAGCCAAACATATGGCCCTGATCACCTGCCCCAATCTCCTCGGGCTTCTTCGACAAATGACCATGGACACCCTGCGCAATGTCGGGACTCTGCGACTCAATGTTGACAAGAACCTTACAGTTATCAGCATCAAGCCCAACGTCGGCCGAAGTGAACCCGATCCCTCTGCAGGTGTCGCGGACAATCTTCTCGTAATTGACATTGGCCTTGGTAGTGATCTCGCCGAACACCATGACCATGTTGGTCTTGGTGCAGGTCTCGCAGGCGACCTTGCTCTCCGGGTCCTGCTCGAGGCAGGCGTCGAGGATGGCGTCGGACACCTGGTCGCAGAGCTTGTCGGGGTGACCCTCGTTCACGGACTCGGATGTGAACAAGAAGGTTTCCATCTCTAAAAAACTGGACAATAACAACCAAAATACAAATGATTCAATTCCAAAACTGTAAAATGTCTACTTGTCAAGGAAATTAACTGGATCCGTACAAACCCATTATTGATCTAACCTTCCCAATGATGATTAATCTCATGCATAAAACAGATTAAAAAAAAAGCGGACAAACAAATCCATCTAAAGCGGATAATTCTATTATTCAAACTTAAAAGACAAGATTTAAAAACAAAAAAGACTACCTGGGTTGAGAAGGGAAGTGGGATTTGGGAATTGGAAGAAATAATAAAGAAGGATTAGAGAGGGAGAGAGAGAGAGAAGAGTATTTATATAAGAGAGACTGTGAGAGAGAGCAGAAAAAGGCGGAGAGACGCTTGACTCGCACTTGGCTCTCTTCTCTTCTGTTGTTCCCCCGCGCTTTCCTCCTCACCGAATCTCCTCTCTCGTCTTTTTTTTAGGGTATCCTCTCTACTATTTACTGTTTACCCTTCCCTTCCCTTCCCTTCCTTTTTTATTTTGGGAGAAGCTAATTGGTTTCTTACTTGGATGGTATTTGGTTTAAAATGTATTGTACGAATAATTGAGATTTCATCTTTTTTAAACTTCAGTGATCCGGGCAGTTCGTTTGATCGTGATCGTAACTCTACAGACAACTCACGGTAACCTTTCCAGACCTGTGTATATGTTAGTTTCAACAAGTGTAGTTAACATATTAGTCGCTTAATTAAACAAGAAATTAGTACATGATTAATTGATAATTACGGACAATCCCAACAAATTAGAATCAGAGCATGGTTGTTACTATGATTTGGATGTTAATATGATATTTTAAATCGAATAATTATTTATCATTTTGACTTAAAAATCATATTAATTATGTATGGACCGTATACGCTCTAAAAGATTTTAAACTATAGAGACCAACTTACAAAATTAAAACTACACGACCTAAACGCGAAATCGATGAAACTTCAAGTAGGTAAATTCTACTTTTCCCAATTTTTTTTTTATAAAACCTCAAAAAAAATTCCCCAACACTAGATGAAAAAGTGTCTCGTGGCCACAAGATAGAAACTTAGTATCTTAATATTCCGAAAAAGATGGTCTCCCAATGACAATGACAATGACAATGACAGAAAGAAGATAGTGACCTAATAAGTAATAACAAGGAAATCGAGACTGGATTCGGTCCTGGAAGTAATTTCCAGGATCGTCCTGGGACTGGTTTTGCCAATACATTCAAATGGTTTTGGCAAAACCAGTTGAACGTACTAAAAAAACCAGTTGATCATACATAATGAAACCAGTTGAACATACATAAGAAACCAGTTGAACATACATAATAAAACCAGTTGAACATATAGAAGGAAACCAATTAAACATTTTGCTAGAAACCACTTGAACATTCATTAAGAACCACTTAAATATACTAAGAAAACCACTTGAACATACTAAGAAAACTACTTGAACATTTAACTGACAAACCACTTAAACATACTAACAAAACCACTTGAACATACTAGGCAAAAATCACTTAAAATATACATTGAGAACTACTTGAACATACTAAGAAAACCACTTGAACATATTAAGAAAACCATTTGAATATACTAAAAAAATCACTTGAACATACTAAAAAATCCATTTGAACATTAACCGGTAAACCACTTGAACGTACCAATGAAACCACTTGAACATAATTTGTTAAACCACTTGAACGTTCGATTAATTAATAGTCGATAATTAATACTCGATAATTAATGATTAGTGATTAATAGTGATTAATTAATAGTTATTAATTAATTAGGATTCTCCTGGCCTACCTTTTCCCTTCTCGCGCCTCCCTTTTTTCTTCCCTGCTTCGCTTTTCTTTTCCAGGACGGTCCTGGGCCATATTGCCCATCCAGGACTGAATCCTGCCCCAAGGAAATCCTTCTAAAAACCCAAACGACAAGGACTGAAGTCCCGGTGAACGACAGTATTAACTACACGGCAATAACAATAAAACGATACTAGGGAAGCAAAATTTCTTGACAGATACGTTCCAACATATACGAAAGGTGTAAATCATGAAGAAAAAAGACTTCGTATGTAATTGGAAATCCTTTATCATTTTCCTTTACAACCAAACCGAACCTAAATGTCTCTTGCCGGGAGATCATTTGACAATTCATCCGGACAAAGTCACTACAGATGAATTCATGTCTTTTTATTGCTACACATGAATTTACAAGAAGGGAATTTTGTACCAAGCCTTGTAACAATTTGTTTATATACCGAGGGGACAAATGACGTTAGTGGAATCAGATTATATATTCACAAGAAATCCCATTGCCAATAAACCTTATCTACAATCCCTCCACCAGTCCTCACAGCAAGTCGGAGCGTTTCCGAGGCAGGAGGAACACCCCAAAGATATGGCACCGCTACTGTCATAGTTAGTTTTTCGTGAAGCCCACCTTTGGTCTCCTTCTCCGCCGCAACCACCTAATCAGAGATTGATTCAAAACTCCGTCACTTGTTTTACGACGTGGAATTTTATCAAATTAAGACACAGACCTGCCCAAGATTGCTACAAGGGTTCATAAGGTCCTTGAAGTCGAATTTAATTAAAAGAGACTTCTAGATGGTTCGAACAAAATTGAGAGGGGTATTTGGTTACTTTGATCCTCATCTCCACCTACGCAAAAGACTACTTCCATCTGCAAAGATAGTAGAACTTAATCTTGAAGAATGACATACCTCGCCGCCATGCTCCAAAACTGTGTCTTCAACGACATCACTTAGCATTTCAATGGAACGGCAAAATCCCAATATACAAAGCCGTCTGCCCATATCAAGGCCCTGAAACCACAAAATTTTCAGAAAAAAAGACATCCCTGCCTTCAAACAACAGAAAGTAGTTGTCACTCAACTCACGTTAGTTGCAGCAATGTCGAAAAGTGCACCAAGGCACAAGCCCTGTTTAGGATCCATGTAATCACTCTCTTGATAACGTTGAAATCTTTGAGAGACTTTCGACTTCCCCTGCCTCTTCTGCCACAACAAAAATGTTCCATACATCCAAATTAAAAAAAAAA
>SOPF01023568.1:0-33721 GCA_012979155.1 Hypericum perforatum
TAATTAAGCATTTAGTCATCTAGTTAACTTTTCCACTAATTCCATCTCCTTTCGGTCTCAAGTTTTAGCTAAGTTCATGATTATGGTTATTTACTTAGATTTTATCACAGCCAACTAGTCTAAACCGTTGTCAATGGCAAGAACTAATAGTGATCATAATCTAAGCAAATCCACAATTAAGCTTTAAGTCCATTAACTAGAACATAGTTCTATTAGTTTTACCCCCTTGAGTCAGTTAATCACATGTTAGTTTCTAGGCCCCAAACTCACAGAATCAACTACTCACACATGCTTATAAGAAAACACAATATAAACAAAAACATACTTGACATTAATTAAAAAGAGTAAAGAGAAGAATGCTTATCAAAGATGATTAAGCTTCCTTTCTTCACCATCAATCCACAGCTGAGAGGAGAGTACCATTTTCGTGCTCCAAGTCTCTGGTCTCTCTCTCTCTCTCTCTAATGACAATAATGCTCATTATGAGCTAAAAACCAAAAAGTCAACTAAAACTAATCTAAAACTCCACACTAATGCCATTGTGCTCCACAAATGTCTGCCATAATCTCCCAAGTGCGTCTCTCTGAGTGCCTAGGCCCTCCATTGTGTTTTCCACTCAGTTGAGTAAGTGGAATGGCCAATAATCTGTCACTGTCTGTCGTTTGCGCGCGCCATTAGTGCCACTGGCACGCGCCATATCTTCAATCAGCCGGTCGTTCGCATCCTCGAGCATCAATGGCGTGCGCCAACAACCTATGGTGCGCGCCATGTCCATCAGACTTGCACCTCTTGCTTTTACGACTTCGATTCTGCCCGTGCCTTCGCGTCATCGATCACGTCTCCTCCTCAAGTCCAGGAATAAACACCTAAAATCACACAAAACACAATAAGAAAGCGTAAACACACTCAAAATCACAAAAAACAACAAAACTAAAGCAAGACGACAAGAAAACGACTAAAACATCCTAAAAAGTCTAAAAAGATCCTAAGAAATAAACACAACGAATGAGTGTTTTAGGCACTCATCAAATATACACGAGGAAGGAAAAATGTAAGTTTCCCATTTTTTTCCATAAAAAAGGGAAACAGAGTCAAATATAGGGCTGAGCAAAGCCACCGGACCGGACCGGATAGGGAACAAACTGGAAAATTCGGAACCAGATTTTTGCTTTTTTGCCAAGCCGGACTGGATTGTTTTTTTCTCTGGTCTGCACTAGAACCGGGTTGATTGGTCTGGTCAAAACTGGACCCAAACCGGAGAACCGGAAAACAAAAACCATGGCTCGCATGCTTCGTAGAGAGCAAAATAGAAGAAGGCAAAAACACTTTACAATTCACAAACATATTGGAGATACCTTATGAACAAAACCTATTATTTTAATCTTTTACCTTTGTCGTTGCATGAATAAACGAAACTGTGAATGATTAAACATAACCCAGCAACCAAGAAACCCAAGTTTATTATATTCAATCGTTTAACAACCAGACAATAATAGCATGAACACACAAACAACATCGTTGGACCTTTATCTTTTCCCATTCTGAAATAATAAAATCCACAAAACAGCGTTAAGAAAATTATATTCGCACCACATCGACATGTATTGTTGACAATGGAATATTAAAATCACAGCCTTTAGATAATCACAGCTTTAAAGAACAAATTCATTGCTACCACATCTCTAAGCTCTACTTACAGTACGTGAGTATGCCAAGAAAAATATCGTAAGAGCTTATTAAACTTATGGTCTAAATTAAACTTACGGTTTGATAATGAATATGATGGAAATAAATTTATTAAACTTACCATCGTTAAACTTTTATTATCTGAAATCATACCGAAAAGAAATGAGCAAATAAAGAGAAAATAACAAATACCCACGAATTTCCCTCCCTACAAGAAACCACCGGATGCACTACTAACAGCTGACGATTAACTAACCGACTTAGCAAACTCGACCGATTAAATTAATATTACCTGATTTACGAGGACGATCGGTCGGTGTGGGAAGAGAGGGAGGGCTGTAGTGTAGATTGCGAGGGAGCTGGCGTTCTTTCTGTTTGTCTCCGTGGAAGAAGCAGCAATCCGGACTCTGGAGGCCCGAAAGAGATTGGGAATTTTGCAGACCTAATTTAAGTTTTAGGGTTTATGTTTAAATTGGGATTTTTTGTGAGAGAGGCCAGAGGGAGTTACTGTCGGGGTCTCGGGGAGGGGGGCTAAAGTTGGGAGGGAGAGAAGATTGGAAATTTCAGATTTAGGTTTTTCATTGAATTTTCTATATATAGTGGCAAGGCAAAGTTCCAGTCCAGTTCCAGTTCTTTCCGGTTTGTACCAATTAAACCCAAACTGGAACTGGAACCGGAACTGGAAATGAGTGAGTGCAAACCGGACTGCACTATTTTTACTTCCAATCCGGATCAGTCCGGTTTTTTTGGGTGCGGATTGGTCCGGATTACCGGTTTTCGGTCTATTTGCTCACCCCTATTCAAATACCTTGTAAAGTGAGCGATTTCAAGACAACCCCCGGGTATAAATTGAGGAATATAATAAACTCATTTTTGGGCCAGCCAACCAGCCCAATGGGCAATGGAAAAGTCCACCACCGACCAGAACAACACGCAATATCAAACGGAAAGGGGGCATTTTCCCCGAAATAGGAAACACCTCACCGGATCACCTGCTCTTCAACTCCATCCCTTGATTGATTCTTCTTTGTTCGAATTATTAACGAATATAAAAAGCCATCAGACGTTGAAACCCGGCGTCGTAACTGTTGGAGGAAAAAAATGTTCACCAAATTGTTCCAGAAGAACTCGCCGCGATCGTCGAGAGCGCAACCTCCACCGCCGGAGCCGGAGGCGTCACCTTCCCCGGCGTGCGATCAGGTGAAGCAGGAAATCCAGCGAAGCGGAATCCTCACCAAGGAGGACATCGAGCCACGTGTCATTGTCCACTACGGTGTCCCCTCTACCGCTTCCATCCTTGCTTTCGATCCAGTCCAGAGCCTCTTAGCCGTTGGGACACTGTGAGTCTCTCAATTTATCAGCTTGTTAGGATCAGTTCAGTTTTTATTGAGCTTAGGCTCTTTGGCGGTTAAGATTTTCTTTTGATTGGAGAATGTGGAATTAGCGAGGAAGTAGGCTTCGTTAGGGGAAATTAACGTGTTGCAGGTGACGGTTGAAGGACAGAGTAGGAATTCTGGTCGGTTTAACGTATAAATTGGTGGATAGTGTCGAGAATCCCACATCGGCTAGTGTGAGTAGGATGTGCTAGTTTATAACTATAAGTGTTGAAAATCTACATACCCATTGTCTTAAGGTTTTGGGTTGAACATGAAGAATCTAACATATAGGCAGAGGTCGAGTATAAGGCACTGCGTCTCGTCTGGTGGTAAGGGAACAGGAAGGAAACCAAGACGTGGTTGTAAGAACAGGGAATTATAGGTAGAGAAATTGTCGTCATTGTGTTAATGGTGTTATATTAATCAATAATCGCTTTAGAGAATCCTTATCATGCATGCTAGGTGCTCCTTAAAATTGGAGTGTAACCAATGCATTGCTGATTATGTTTCAGGGATGGTAGGATAAAGGTGTTCGGAGGGGATAATGTAGAAGGCCTTCTTGTCTCTCCCAAGCAACAACCATTGAAGTACTTGCAGGTATGTGAATTTTGCTTGGCGATGGTTGTCCTTGTTGGAGATTTTAGTTTTAGGTTGTTTAGCTCTCTGATGTAAGTGAAAAGGTGGTCCAATTTTATAGTTGTGTCGCAAGAATGCTGTCTCTATACCTCTGTGAATGGTGTTTAAGTTTCTGTTTGCGGTGTTTTTTTTTATTTTTCTCTGTGCTCCAAACGCTTAATCTTCCCATCTTTTACAATATTTTTTCCAGGTTCCACTCGTGGATTTTTTCACAAACATTGCCAGTTCCCTCATTTTTGTTATGCTTATTATGCTATCCAAGTTTTCATTTCCTCTTGCTTCATTCATTCATCATTTAACCACCGAGTATTTCGTTTCGTCTTTCTATAATTATACTGGAACAAAATATTTTTGCGAAGGATAGAACCATCAGCAATCTGTTGATTAGAATGTCAAAAAATAACAATTGGTGCATGCTGTTTCTGAACTTTGTCATTTAGCTACTCAGAAAAGTTGCATCAAGTCACTAGCTGTTGTTTCTGCAGTTTCTTCAAAATCAAGGTTTCCTGGTTAGTGTGACAAATGAGAATGAGATTCAGGTACTTGTCGCCAAAACTGTCTATGGTCTTCACATTTCCTCATGTTCTTGCACATTGTCTTCATTCTCCATTTGAGCAGAAGCTGTTGGAGAGTGTCCCACATCGAAAGTTGCAAATCGAAAGTTGCGAGTGGGATGGGTTGGTTTATAAGGTGGTAGGATCTACCTACTCAGTACCTTAAGGTTTTGAGTAGGATATGGAAACTCCTATATGGTACCAGAGCCAATTGCTCTAACAAGCCCATGGGCCCATATGCTCGCACGATCCCCGGTTGAAAGCACGAGAGGCAGTGTTAGGCCCATGCAAACTTCAGCCCGGTGAGCTTCGTTTGAGGGGGCGTGTTGTAGAGTGTCCCACATCGAAAGTTGCGAGTGGGGTGGGTTGGTTTATAAGGTGGTAGGATCCACCTACTCACTACCTTAAAATTCTGGGTAGGATATGGAAACTCCTATAGAAGCATGTATTTGTTTTGGACGTCCATTGATTGTGTCACCCCCCTTTGTTCTGTAATATTAATATGATGTTCCTGTTCTCAGGTTTGGGACTTAGAACAAAGACACGTAGCTTCTACTATCCAATGGGAGTCAAATTTAACCGCATTCGCTGTTATTATCGGCTCTTGTTACATGTACATATTTCATTGTTGTTCCAATCATATGTATCCATTGAAGTGAATTGCAAGTGCAACCCTGACTAAAAGGTTCTAATCATTTTTTCTTCGACAGGTATGTTGGGGATGAGTACGGAAATGTTTCTGTCTTGAAGTTTGATGCTGATGAAGTAAAGCTTATAATAGCGCCTTACTATGTTCCGACAGATTCGATGACAGGTACTTGTGTTATTTATTGTGGCGTTAAGCATTAACAATATGCCTTGGGCATATGATAATCTAAATTTTTTTTTCTAATAACTTGATTATGTAAAGGCATTGGATTTGCACCTGTTCTTTTGTTTGCAATCTTTTTGCGAGCTGCTCTTTCACAAGCTCGTTTTATTGGTGTCCTGTCTAATTAATCTGCTTCTGTTTTCTACTTTGTCCAATGTGCATCTATTAAATTAGTTTATATTTCAATTCTTATGCCTGGAAGAATGTGTCCGTGCATCTTTGCTGGTTATACTTACATTTAATTTTGCAGAAGCATCAGGAACTTCTTCAACCGAGCTGCAGGCAGTTGTTGGACTTCTTCCTCAGCCGTTGTATCAAGGAAATAGGCATGGAATGTTTTCTCTAACTGGTTTCCTTGAAACCTTTCACTTGTGTGTTTGCATGTGTTCTAGTTCTTTGCATCTAGACCGCAAGAACAAACCATTCCGTTATTTTGTTTATGGTAGTATCTGATATGCTCTTCAGAGAGAACACTTGACCAAGATGTACAATATGTTACATGACTAAGGCCAGTTCATGTGTCTCTCAAACATTTACATAATCAGTATGCATTTGTATGCTAACTGATGCACAGACTATGCACCTGTAAGCCAGCACATTAATGACCTATGTCCGAAAATATATGTTACTTCATGATTTCAATGACTACCATAAGTCCACTGTCTTTAAATCTAACTGCATAAAACATCTTATACTCAGAATATTGATTGCATATCAAGATGGATTGATTGTTCTTTGGGATGCTTCCGAAGACAAAGTCATTGAAGTTAAGGGGAATAATGACTTGCGACAAAAGAACATTATAATTGCTGATGGCAATGAAGGATCACAATGTGAGCTCTCCGATGATGGATCAGAGAACGAACAGGGGGAGAAAGAAATAAGTTCTTTGTGTTGGGTATCCAGCGATGCATCAGTTTTGGCTGTAGGTTATGTTGACGGCGATATCCTTTTCTGGAATCTGTCAGCTGTCAAATCTGCTAAATCCCACAAGTCTGGTGTTATCAATCTACAGTTATCATCTAGTGAAAGGAAACTTCCCGTCATTGTCTTGCATTGGTCTCCAAGTGGATCATGTCATAGTTGCAAGGGCCAACTCTTTGTTTATGGCGGCGATGCTATTGGATCTGATGAAGTTCTGACGGTGGGCTTTCCAACCATTGTGGTTTCGTATCAACTAATTAATGTAGTCCTTTCTGAACATGCTGCTGGAAAAACTCAACAGTTGTGTTAAGCAGAGTCTGGTTTTTGGGAAGTCGGATGTTATCTTGGGATGTGAGATCTTGATAAAAACCAGTCGATAAAGTAGAAGAATAAATGCATGACTCATGCAAGATCAATCAGTATTTTAGCTTCTTTAAGACGTATGCTGTGCTGTTTAACTGTACAGAATGGAAGGAAATAGCATCTAAATCATCTAAATTCTTTACTTTTTGGGTTGCAATAATGCATCAGTGTTCTCCTTCAATGGCATACTTTGGAAAATTTGATCTGTATGGTGAACTTTAGTAGAGATGATTCAATTTTGCACTCTTTAAGGATGGCAATTTTGTTTTATGAGTGTGTTGATATGAGTAAGGTAGTGTTAGGAAAATCTTGTTATTTGATAATGGTGTCTTTTGGTTGACACACTCTTTTTAACAGGTATTGCAACTTGATTGGTCGTCTGGAATCGAAAGCCTGGAGTGTGTTGGGCGTTTAGATCTGACGCTCAATGGTTCATTCGCTGATATGGTTTTCTTAAAAAGTGCTGCCACATCGGAAGCTAGCGGCACTATTGTGTTGACGAATCCAGGACAGCTGCATTTTTATGATGATCATTGCTTGGCTACTGTAATGTCTAAGAAGGAGAAGAAGAATCATGTTTCTTCGGTGCAATATCCCATAGTCATACCAACAATGGAGCCATATCTTACCTCAGTAAAGCTTGGCCTTGTTTATAACAATGGGAAGCTCTCGAATTCTCTTTACGAGGTAGGATTTTTTATTATGTAACTGTAGAATTTATGTTGAATATATAAACATGCAGGACGACTGCTCTATCTCATCTTTACCTTCTTTGAATTTCAAACTTTTAGAAAAATACAGATTCCTTTCCTCTTTGACAGTTGACCCTAACTTGAACCATGTGTCATACTTGGAGCATTTTTTATTTCCTTATTTCTTTGTGGCTTATTCAGTGACAGCATGCATCTTGTTGTCAGAAATTCTATGGTTCACCAATGTCGGCCGTGCAAGCTCCAGAAAGTTGGCCTCTCAGAGGCGGTGTTCCAATAAAGATATCTAGTGCGGAAAATTATCAGATTGAGAGGTTGTATATTGTGGGTTATCAAGATGGTTCTGTGAGAATATGGGATGTGTCACGTCCAGATTTTTCACTATTTTGTGTTTTAGAGCCACAGGTTGGTTTATCTTGTTCTTTCCGAATGTAGTTGCTCCTGACATTTGATGACTTTAATCTGGAACGCATTTATGCTGTGACAGATGAAAGACATCGAACTTAATGGGATAAGTGCTCCAGCATCTGTGATGGAATTATGCTCCTTCACTATGACTGTAGCTGTTGGCAATGATCTTGGTCTGGTAAGAGAGTTATTTTTCTGTTGGTGCCTTCTTCTAGAAGTTTATACTGTTGTTTGCTGCAATGATCTAAGTTTCTCCTTCGAAAATGTAGGTTCGTTTGCATAAACTAATTGGAATCACAACTGAAAGGAGTTTGACAATAGTCACAGATAGTAGGAAGGAAGGTAACCCTATGCATAAATTTTACCTCTAGAAGCATGTCTCATTTTTTTCACTTCCAGTCTTAATAATGCACTGCTAACCACGCAGTCCTCCCTCTCCACCAAGATGATGGCCCTCAGTGCACAGCAGTGTTTTCACTCATCAAATCTTCTGTTTGCGCCCTGCTTTTTGCAAATTTTGGAACAAGACTTGCTGTGGGATTTAAATGTGGCAAGGTGGCAATCATCTATAACCCTTTCTCATTGCTCTGCTGAGGATTACTACTTTGCACTTTCAGCTTTAAGGCCGTTAAGCTTAAAGTCCAGCATCTCAATTGTTCAACAACTTGTTTCAGGTGGCAATGCTGGATATTGGCTCATCGTCAGTGTTATTTATCATAGAGTCTTTACCTGGCTCAAGTTCACCTATCAAGTTTATTGCTCAAAAACCAATGTCAGACAGGTCATCAAATGATCCAGTTGGCACTGAATCCAAACACGTAGAAGCAGATACAACGAGAGAGCTGGATACACTGAAAAAGTTGATAGTTGTGACTATGGACGCAAACTTTGTTGTTCTAGACGCTGATACCGGCACTCAAATCTCATCTCAAGCTTTGCAACCTGAGAACAATTCAATTGTTATTACTGTTCATACTTCAGGTAAGCCCTTTAGTTAGCCCTGCAATCAAATTTATTGAAATCCTAAGCTTTCTGATGCATAAGCTACTATCTCTTTTGACTACTTCACTTCAGGATTATCTAGTGAACATGCGTTTGAGAAAAATGGTGCTAAAACTGACTCATCGCCATCTGTTTCTCACCATGGAAGTATTCAACCGGAAGTTGAGCTGGAGACCTCTTCCAAAGTATCTACTCGTGGGGAAGGGGCAGAGGATTCTCTTCTTGTACTGTGTTGTGCAAATGCATTGCACTTGTACTCTTTGAAGTCTCTCAATGAGGTCCCCTCTGTCTTCCAGGTTCATTTTATGAATTATTTGAATTCTTGTTTTATGCTGTGACTATCTAATTTTAGGGTGACGGAAAGGCTATTAGGACCATCAATCTTGAGAAAACCTGTTATTGGACTGCAACTTTCCAGAAGAGCGATAAGGAGCAGGGACTCATCGTACTCTATGAAACTGGTGTCTTCGAAATAAGGTAATGTGCATAGTTCCTGTTCTTTATACAATTTACTTGAGCTCCATGAACACTCGCGGGATAGTAAGGATTTGTTAATGGACAATATGCTTTGCAGGTCCTTGCCCAATCTTGAAGTGGTTGTAGAAAGCTCCTTAATGACAATACTTCGTTGGAACTTCAAGAGTAACATGGAGAATACAATATGTTCCTCAAATAATGCACATATGATACTGGTTAGTTTTTGTGTTATTAGAGTTGGATCATCAAACTTGAAATGCCTTGGAATTGGTAAAGGCCTCCCTGGCATCATGTACCATCATCAGTCTATTCTACCACTTTCCACGGAGTGTAACATTTTGGCTTGCAGGTCAATGGTTGTGAATGTGCTTCCTTATCGCTATTGGTCTGTGAAAATAACTTGAGGTCTCTCTCTTCCTCGAATAATCTCCCTAGCCATTGTTCTCATTTTTTAGCTTCTAATTTTTCATTGCCATGCGCAGGATTCCCAAGTATTTGCCCTGCCTTCATGATGAAGTCCTGGCTGCTGCTGCCAACATTCCTTCAAGGCCACCCAATCAAAAGGTACAGAGCTACGCTTGAAACTCTGTTTCTCGTTCTTGTGAATTTATGTGCGAGTCTCGGTATAATTAACTGCATACAGGGTGTTGCTCCTCGTATTTTGAGTGGTATTATCAAAGGGTTTCATGCTGGAAAGGTGGAGCATGGCGCAGATCTCTCCAAGGCTTCTACAAATAACTTGGCAAACCTTGATGTTATATTTTCCAGCCCGCCATTCCTGAAACCGTCCATGACCTTCCCCGGAGAAGAGAACATTATTGATCTTAGCATAGGTTCTCAATTACTCTTTCAATCATTTCCACTCTCTTTCTCTATTCTCTTCTCTGACAGAGAAAGCTTTGCAGATGACATAGACATTGAAGGACATGTAATTGTCTCATCTTCCGCTGAAATCAACAGCAGTGATATGAAAGGTAGACTCCTAAATCTGATTTGACCCTAGTTTGCCTTTTGGAAGTACATGAGGCCGTTGTTTCTTTTTCTTAGGCAAGGAAACTGAAAGGGACAGACTATTTGAAGGTTCTACCTTGGACTTGAAGCCAAAACTCAGAACAGCTGACGAAATAAGGGCCAAGTATCGAAATGAGGTAACCGACGTTAGAGAATTTGAGTGAAATGATTTTTTCTCTACGAGTCTTTATGAACTGAAGAATCTGTGGTTCTAGGATCCCGCCACTGCGGCTGCTCGTGCAAGGGACAAGCTTGTTGAACGCCAGGAAAAACTCGAGGTAATGTCATTATCCTTTTTCTCATGCCTGGTACATTTTAGGATGAAACATGATCATGGCAGAACTAGTAATATAAATCTAGAAGTCAAAGGAACCGTCGAAGTTATTGGAGTTTCCACATCCTACCCAAAACTTTAAGGTAGTGAGTAGGTGGATCCTCCCACATTATAAACTAACCCATCCCACTTGCAACTTCCAATGTGGGACACTCTCCAACATGGCCCCCAAACAAAGCCCATCAGGCTGAAGTTTGCACGGGCCTAACACTACCTCGTGCTTTCATATGGGGATCGTGCGAGCATATGGGTCCATGGGCTCGTTAAAGCAAATTGGCTCTGATACCATATTGGAGTTTCTATATCTTACCGAAAACCTTAAGATCGTGAGTCGGTGGATCGTCTCCCCTTATAAACTAACCCATCCCACTTGCAACTTCCAACGTGGGACACTCCAACAGAAATAATTTGGGAATTGGATTAAATTGGCATCATGTATTTGAAGTTTTTGATTTTTTAATGGTCATTTACTCTGCTTTCTACACTGCATTCCTAATCATCAAAGTTATATACTGACCATTAGTGCACTCGACTCCTGAAGAGTACGAGGGTATTTTTCTTACAGGGGGTTAAATTTATTAAAAATAACGAAAAGGGGGTCCTCGGGAAAAGATTTTCGTGTCTGGGTTGGGGTCAAAACCGCACAAAAAATCGCGGGTTTGGTATGTCCAAACCCGCAAAAAAGAGTGAGGGTTTGGACCAAATTTTTTTTTTTTGAAAAAATAATTTTTTCCCAAAAAATTCATTAAAAATGCGAATTAAAAATAGTAAAATCTCTTTCATTTGCGTTCTTCTTCTAGTCTCTTCCTTTGTTTATTTTTTCATACTATATTTTTTGAATATTTTTAAAAATTTCCTATTTTTAATTTTTATTTGTATATTTCCGAAAAAAACAAAAGATTTACTTTTCTTTTGTATATTTCCGAAAAATACATATTTTATTTTGTATATATATATATATATTTATTTCTTTTTTACATATATACTTTTAAATATTTTTTTGTTTTTAATTTTCCGTTGTTTATTTTTTTCCGAAATATACAAAAGAAAATTAAAAACATTAAAATATTTAAAAGTATAAAAGTTTAAAAATATTTTCGAATATATGTACTTTTCTTCTAAACAAGACTTTTTTCTTTTTAGGAACACAGAGGAGACCAAAAAATTTTTTCTTTAAAAATGAAAATTAAAAAATAGGAAAATGAAAACAAGACTCTTTTCTTTTAATTTTTATTTTTAAAGCAAAATTTTTTTGGTCTCCTCCATATTCCTAAAAAAAAAGGGTCTTGTTTAAAAGAAAAGTACATATATTCAAAAATATTTTTAAACTTTTATACTTTTAAAGATTTTACTATTTTCAATTTTCTTTTATATATTTCTTTTGTACATATATACTTTTAATATTTTTTTCTTTTTAATTTTTCATTGTATATATACAAAAGAAAATATGTATTTTTCGGAAATATACAAAAGAAAAGTAAATTTTTTGTTTTTTTCATAAATATACAAATGAAAATTAAAAATAGGTTAATTTTTAAAAATATTCAAAAAATAGAGTATAAAAAATAAAATAAATAAAGGAAGAAATCAGAGGAAGAACAAAAATGAAAGAGGGGAAGGGAAGAGATTTTACTGTTTTTAATTCCCATTTTTAATGAATTTTTTGGGAAAAAATTGTTTTTTCAAAAAAAAATAAAAAATTGGTCCAAACCCTTATTTTTTTTTGCGGGTTTGGACATACAAAACCCGCGATTTTTTGTGTGGTTTTTACCCCAACCTCAGACAGGGAAATCTTTTCCCGAGGACCCCATTTTCGTTATTTTTCCTAAATCTAACCCCCCGTAAGAAAAATACCCAGAGTACGGGCTATTTTGCAAGAGTTGATAAATCATCCATTTATGCTAGTTTAAGTAGTCATGCATCAAATTAGTATAGGTTCAGGAGGAAGCACGCCAAAACAGTCAGCTTGACAATGTCTATCGAAAAGCTTCGTCATTAACCCAATCCTTGGCAGGACTTTTCTAAAATAGTGCAGTTATTGCTATGTGTTCTAGCTTAAACACAATCGTGGCCATGATTTCGCCATTGGATGCATAATCTAATGAGCTTCCAGTACCAAGATTCTTCCGTTGCAATCAGCTCTCTTTGTATACCGAGTTCGAAAATAATCTGCTCACTTTATTGTCTGCTTATTTTCTTCCTCGCCGCAGAGGCTCAGCCTTCGCACACAGGAGCTGCAAAACGGGGCCGAGGACTTCGCATCGATGGCGAATGAGCTTGCCAAGCAGATGGAGAAGCGTAAATGGTGGAACATCTGATAAATCTGCTCCTGCTGCTAATCTTCCCACAGACTAGGGCACTTGGAGTGCTAAACTGAACGGGTGCTTGCGTGGGGAAGTTTGCTCCTGGCAAGACCCGAGGAGCTTATACCTATTCGGCCCAGATTAATGATGCTTGCCATTACCTTTATACGTGGAATGTAATTGCTACTTGATAATTTAACACATGTACTTGTTAAGAAATACAAAGGAAATGAAACAATCCGAGTCATAGAACTTTTTAAATTTTTTTTTCAAAAATGTTATTTTGAGAAATTGTTTTGTACCATTTTGCAAAGTTCTCTTCGAACGATTTTTTTTATGTTATCAATAATTTATAGAATTATTTGTATGCAATAATTTTATAGGATTATTTGTATCTAATAATTTAATTTATTTAGTTTAGGTTGAGTTAAAAAATTTATGTGACATCTTGTAGAAGTAAAATTCATCGGATTAGTCGGGGTTTTGGCATCTTGTTTCGCAAAAAGGTATTGTAGTGGAGCGTGATCCGTGTTGACGATGACTTTGTATCCAAGTAAGGTCAGAATTTGTCACACGCGTATACTACGGTGAGCAACTCCTTCTCCGTAGTAGTGTAACTAAGTTGTGCACCTGTTAGGACTCGACTCACATAGTAGATGACATGAAGCCATCCTTCTTTTCGCTGCCCTAAGACGCATCCCAACGCCTCGTTGCTGGCATCACACATAAGCTCAAATGGAAGGTCCTATGTCGGTGACGTGATGATTGGGGTAATGACTAACGCTTGTTGAAACTTCCTGAATGCCTACAAGCACGAGGCATCAAACACAAATGGGATATCTTTGTTAAGAAGGTTAGTCAACAGTTTCGAAATAGTAGAGAAGTCTTTAATGAAACGACGGTAGAACTCGGCATGTTCGAGGAATGCACAGATTCCTTTCATTGTGGTAGGCAGGAGCATCTTCTCGATAGCATCGGTCTTGGCGTGATCAACCTTGATGCCACACTTTGAAATCTTGTGTCCCAACACGATACCTTCTTCAACCATGAAGTGACACTTTTTCCAGTTCAGCACCAGGTGCTTTGCCTCGCACCTCTTGAGTACTTTATCCAGATTATGCAGGTAGTGATCAAAAGTGTCGCCAATGACAGAGAAGTACTACATGAATACCTCCATGATCTCTTCGTTTCATTCCCTAGAAGATAGCCATTATGCACCATTGAAAGGTCACAGGGGTATTGCATAAACTAAAGGGCATTCTCCTATAGGCAAAAGTACCAAACGGACACGTGAAAGTGGTCTTATCTTGATCACCAAGATAGATGAGTACCTGGTTGTAGCCAGAATATCTGTAGTAAGCATGCTCGGCTTTACGCTCTCACATCTGGTCGATGAAAGGAAGAAGGAAGTGGTCTTTTCACGTTGCGGCATTAAGCTTTTAGTAGTCAATGTATACACACCATCCGATGACTGTCCGTGTAGAGATTAATTCTTCGTCTTCATTGGTGTGTACTGTAATACCACCATTCTTGGGGACGCATTGCATAGGGATGACCCAACTACTATCTGAAATAGGATAGATTATTCTAGCGTGAAGAAGTTTGATTACCTCCTTTTTCACAACTTCTTTCGTGTTTGGGTTTAGCCTTCGCTGGCGATCTGCCTTGGGTCTCGCTCCTTCCTCCATATTGATGTGGTGCATCACAATGTCTATGCTTATCCCTCGGATGTCAGAAATTTGCCACCCCATGGCCTTAACTTGCTTGTTGACTAAGGCTAAGACTTGTTCTTCCTCTGCAAGAGTAAGTTTGTTAAAAATGATGATGGCAAGCTTACCTTTTTGCCGTAGGAATGCGTAGCGTAGATGAGGTGGCAATTCCTTGAGCTCCATTATGGGTGGTCGTATGGTAGATGATGGTATAGGTGCCCCATGACTAAGCTCCAGTTCCAAATTGGCTTCTTCGATAATGTTGTCCTCATCTGTTTCACTGGCTTCTATGTGATGAACTAGTGCAAGACTGTCATCTTTGTCGAGCACTACAGAGGCCCAGTGTTCATAATCATCCATACCTAAGACTTCATTCATTCTGGAATCGATATGCATGCAACACTCATCATCTTGGTGGTGTAGTGTTTTGGCCATTTGGTATTCCACCGTTTCATCACCAATACAAAGGTTTAACTTGCCTCCGTTGATGTCGATCAAAGCCCTACTAGTGTTGAGGAATGGTCTTCTGAGGACGAGAAGGCAATTCTTATCGAGATCAAAATCTGAAGCCACAAAATCTGCTGGGATATAGAATCGTTCAAACTTCACGAGGACATCCTGTGCAATTCCGTATGGCCTTTTTACCATTTGATTTGGCAACTAAAGGCACATCTCGGTTGGTTTAAGATCTCCAAGCCCAAGTTGTTAGAAAATAGTGAGGGGCATGAGATTAATACTTGCCCCAAGATCACATAGACACTTTGCAAATTCCACCTCTCTGATATGGCATGGGATAGTGAAACTCCCCGAGTCTTTAAGCTTGGCAAGGATATTTATAGAGATAAGTGAGCTGTAGTTTGTGGTCAAGGCAACCGTTTCACCCTGGTTTCACATCTTCTTCTTTGTGATGGACTCCTTGAGGAATTTGGCATTGAGTGGCATATAATCGAGCAACTCAAGGAAGGGTACACTGATTTGGATTCCCTTGACTTTATCTAGAAAACTCAGGAACTTTTCATCCACTACCAGCTTTTTCTTCAACCTATGGGGAAATGGTGGCTGTGGAATCTTAGATGGTGGAGGTGCAACTGCTTCCCCCTTGTCCAAGGTTGACGTTGCATACATTTGTGGTCCTTTGCCTCAGCAGGCCTGGGGGCTTTAACAATAACTTCAATTTCTTTTCCACTCCTGAGTACTATAGCCTTGATATCTCCTTTCGGGTTATTCTCTGTGTTGCTTGGTAGGGTGCCGATTGGCCTGCGAGTGTTTAAGGCAACCAGATTCCCAAGTTCCATTTCTATTTTCTTGAACTACATAGCTTGTCCTTTCAAGAATATCTCTACTTCTTGTTGACGAGCTTCGCACCGATCCTTGTGCTGGACCATCAGTGTTTACTGTTGGATGGATTGCTGAAGTATGCCAACCAATTGATCAATCTTGGAATAAGCACTATTTTGTTCTCTGACTAGCTGATCAATCTTGTCTCCCGTTGTTTTGACTTGGTTGCTCATATATGGTTTTCTGAATTCTTGCAAAGCGCTAGTGTTAGTAGCTAGTAGGATAAATCAGGAGAAATTTGGTTGAGTACTTGGTGGGCGAGAGTATCCAAAACCGAGAGGTTGTTTATCCACAATAACTTGAAGTTCCTTCATCAATGGCCATTCGATGACTGGGTGTGCCTCATTGCAAAGTCGGCAATTTTCCTAGATCGCAGCCACTTTTCCTTTGCTTATGAGTAAGTCCTCAAACTTCTTAGAGAGTGCATCCATCTTTGCTTCGAGCTTGTTAATGGGATCCATACTGTACAACCCTTTGCTGGAATCTTTGGGAATTGACCTGTTGTGCTCATTGTTCTACATACCATTGACTTCTGCCATTTCCTCCAATAATTGAGCTGCTTCCTTTGCGGACTTACACATGAATACTCTGTTAGAAGAAGTATTGATATGTGCCCAAGATGCTTCATCAACTCCGCTGTAGAATATCTTCATAAGATTTTCCTAAGTCATACCGTGCTGTGGAAAGGCTTTCTATAAGGACCTAAACCACTTCTAGTCATCATAGATATTTTTGCCTTCTTTCTAGCAGAATGTGTTGATGTATTAGAGGAGTTGTGCTGACTTGGCCATTAAGAAGTATTTGCGAAGGAATGCTTGAGTCATGGTTGCCTAGCTCGTGAGCACTTCACCCTCCAGATTGTCGTACTAGTCAGGTGCTTTGTCTCGTAAAGAGAATGGGAATAACCAGAGCTTAATAACCTTAGAGGTGAGTCTTTGAAATCTCATAATTTTGCTGACATCCTCAAACCGTTTGAGGTGAGCCTAAGGATTCTCCCTTGGAATTCAACTGAATATAGCAGATAATTGCAGTAGTTGGACAGCTCCAAAGGGAATGTGAAAGGTCAAGGGGCCTTCAGCTTGTTCTTCATCATTAGCGGGTGTGATGATTGCAAGAGGGACTGCTATAGGACATCTCCAAAGTGCAAGCATACTCTCGGCCAACTTCATTTAATGTTCGTTTGGAATTGTCCAATTTGAGAACTTTTAAAATTTTGTCCGACTACCTTTCTTTTTGTGATTGTAATAAGGCAAGAGTTAATGCCATTATTAGATGGTGAAAGTTGATTAAACAGCTAGATGAAATGTGAGAAGATGCGCTCTAAATGCTACCTTTGATCACGCCCCTATTTGTAGTCCTTTCAATTCGAATAATGGACAGATTGAATTTGGACAAAACTGAATCACAAGTGAAGTGAGAATGCTGCGTGCGTGTTGAGTGTGTGAATTTACCTTGGCCATTGGTAGGCTGCTTGGATTTTCAAGCATAACTTCCTCCTTGTTTCAAAAGATTCAAGTGGAAGTAATTATCTCGTTACCAAGTGTACTTCAAACGAACCAAATTATCAACCACTTTAGCATAATCATTCGTGTGCTTCTGTTGTAATACGCCAAGTGGTATCACAACGAGTGTGAGATCAGATCAATTCCTATAATGATCGTGAGAGTTGAGTGTGAATGTTATAACCATAGAGAGTTGTGAGAAAGCCCATCTACGAGCCAAACCACAGGACTATGTGATCTCCTGATCCGTGTCCCATTTTACCTACCTAGCACCACCAAAATCTGAGCAACATGGCCGAACAAAATGATCCTCCGTGGCAAGACATGAATCAAAGATTCACTAACCTTGAAGCTGCCATTTTGGACATCCGTGCTCAACTTGCAAACCTTGCCGTGCATCCTCCTTCAGCTGAGGCACGCCTTGATCTAGAAGTAGAATATGATGGTGACTCAGATGCAACACTTTATCAAAGAGAAGGAGGTAGAGCAACTCGTGGAATGAGAGGGCGTGGAAGAGGAGATGATGGACGTGGAGATTTGGGTCGTGTGCCTAGGAGAGAAGTGCATATAGAGGATGAACGTGGAGAGGAATATTATAGGAGGGTAGATCGTCCATTCAAGATGAATATAAAGAAATTCCATGGTGATATGGATGTGGAGGGATTTCTTAATTGGATGGATTTGGTGGAGAAGTACTTTGACTGCATGGATCTTTCTGAAGATCAAAAGGTGAATTACGTGGCCTTTAAACTTGAGTCAGGTGCAGCTGTATGGTGGAAGAAGGAGCAAAAGGCATGAAGGAGGAGAGGAGAATGCCCCATTCGTGATTGGCCGAGCATGGATCAAGCCCTACGTGAACGCTTCCTCCTTGTGGATTATCAACAAACGTTGTATTCATAATTCTTGTCATGCATGCAAGGTAACTAGACTGTTGATGAATACACTTCTGAATTCATGAGGTTAGCTGCTTAGAATGATGTTGAGGACAATAAGGATTAAATGATCTCCCGTTATGTTGATGGCCTACATTACGAGATCAAGAGTAGACTGGAATTCATCACATTCTTGTTTTTCAATGACGTTTGCGCAAAAGCAAGAAAAATTGGTAGTGCCTTAAAGAAGAAGAAAGCTACACATCCTCTCGTTTCTCAGGACTTGGCCAGACATCTACTTTTACAAAAAGAGGTGCGAAGAGGAGTGCACCACAAGCAACCGAGCCTAAGGCCCCTCCAAATAAGCCTGTCCCTGTGTTTGCACAAAGAAAAGGGAAAGAGGCAGCCACCACTTCAACCATTTGATGTTTCAAGTGTAATGAAGTGGGGCACAAGTCTAGTGACTACCCTAAATGTAAATTTGCTCAACTTCGGAAGAGGAGGAAGAAGGGGCATACTTGTGTACATCCGTGGATGAAAGTGGAGGAGATGATGAGGAGACATCTGATGGAGAAGAGTACAGTGGTGTCATCCAAAAGGTAGCCCTGACCGCAACCAAGAAAGATGACTCTCAGCATAATAACTTGTTTTGCACAAGTTGTCATGTTAGGAATGATGTTTGTGAGGTGATCATAGATGGTGGCAGCCAAGAGAATTTTGTAAGCCGCAAGGCTGTTGAGAAGTTAGGGTTGAAGACCTCTCCACACCCCAATCCATACTCAATTGGTTGGGTTAGGTCCAGATGATGGATCAAAGTCACTTCGAGGTGTGTCATTCCCATCACAATTGGAAAGTACTTGGATCAAGTGGAGTGTGACATTCTGGATATTGATGCGTGCCATATCTTGTTGGGTAGACCATGAGAGTTTGACAACAAAGTTGTGCACCGTGGTGAGGAGAACACTTATGAGGTCAGAAAGGGGGGGAGAAAAATTCACCTTGTTGCTAAAGAGACCTAAGCACGTGAAGGGGTAATCAAATAGTGCCATGCAGCTCGTGTCCATGGTGACTTCCACATGTGAAGTGGTAAATTCCTCTAAGGAGCTAGATTGTTTTCATATGCTTATCATGACCAATCCACCATCAGAAGGTGATCAAGGCTTGGAGTCCCTACCTAAAGAGGTGTTGGAGCTATTTGAGCTTTTTCCCGAGCTCGTGGATGAAAGCTTGCAAAAGGGGCTACCACCCCTACATGAGATTCAACACCAAATTGATCTTAAACCCAGTGCAACTCTTCTTAACTTGCCACACTACAGGATGAGTCCAAAGGAGATCAAATTCTCCGAGAGCAAGTGCAAGAGTTCTTGGACAAGGGCTACGTTCAAGAGAGCTTAAGTCCTTGTGGTGTGCCCGCCTTGCTCGTGCCTAAGAAGGAGGGCACTTGGAGGATGTGCATCGATAGTAGGGCAATCAACAAGATCACCATTGGGTATAGATTTCCCATCCGATGCCTTGATGACATGCTGGACAACCTAAGTGGTGCAACGATCTTTTCTAAGATTGACCTATGAAGCAGGTACCACCAAATCAGAATTTGGCCAGGGGATGAATGGAAGACTACGTTCAAAATTCGTGATGGCTTGTACGAGTGGCTCGTGATGCCCTTTGGTCTCGCAAATGCCTCGAGCACCTTCATGAGATTAAGGCATCAAGTTCTCAAGCCTTTCTTGGACAAGTACGTGGTGGTGTACTTCGATAACATCTTGGTCTATAGCAAGACCGAGGCTGATCACATCGCACACTTGAAGGAGGTGTTCTCTGCCTTGCAAGCTAATCAATTGTACGTGAATCTCAAGAAGTGTAGCTTCTGGAAGAACCAACTCCTATTTCTTGGATTCCTGGTGGGGAAGAATGGAATTCACGTCGATCAGGCCAAGATAGAGGAAATCCAATCCTGGCTTGCGCTTCTCAATGTGAGCCAGACCCGTAGCTTCCTTAGTTTGGCCTCATTCTACCGCAGGTTCATTCGTGATTTCAGCATGATAGCTGCACCCCTCACTACCTTGCTGAAGAAGCAACCCCCATTTGAGTGGGGAGAAGAAGTTGATGTTGCCTTTTGAACCTTGAAGGAAAAGTTGAGCTCAGCACCCGTCCTTGCACTCCCTGATTTTGCCAAGTTGTTTGAAGTGGAGGTTGATGCATCCAGGCTTGGCATTGGAGTGGTACTTTCTCAAGAGAAGAACCTCATAGCATTTTTTAGTGAGAAGCTGAGTGAAGCCAGGCTCAAGTGGACCACGTACGAGAAGGAATTTTACGCGGTGTTTCGTGCTCTCAAGACGTGGGAACACTATCTTGTTGGTAAGGAATTCGTCCTCTACTCGGATCACAAGGCTTTGAAGTTTTTGCATGATCAGTCTAGGCTTAGCAATCCTATGCATGCTCGTTGGTGCACTTATTTGCAAAAATTTCCATTCAAGATATCACACAAAAGTGGCAAGCAGAATGTTGTTGCGGATGCCCTAAGTAGGAGGCTTGCTTTGCTTACTTAATTGAGAGGCGTGATCACTGCCTTTGATTGTGTCTGAGATATGTATGAGGGAGATGAGGATGTTGATGATGTTTGGAGGAAGTGCACGGAGGGATAGGGTGTTGGAGATTTTTACTTGCAGGATGGATTCCTTATGAAGGGAAACCAACTTTGTGTGCCAAAGTCGTCTCTCCGTGATCAGTTAATGCAAGAGATGCATGGTAGAGGTTTGGCAGCTCATTTGGGGCGTGACAAGACATTGGCTGCCTTGCAAGAACATTTCCATTGGCCAAAGATGTACAAGGACGTTGCTAAGTTTGTGCAACATTATCGTGTGTGCCAAGAAACGAAGGGAGGTGTCAACAATGCTGGATTGTACATGCCATTACCAATTCCTAATGCCATATAGGAAGACCTCAGCATGGACTTTATTCTTGGCTTACCCCGCACCCCTAGAGGAGCGGATTCCATTTTTGTCATTGTGGACAGGTTGTCAAAGATGGCTCACTTTGTGCAATGCAAGAAGACCAATGATGCATCCGCGGTGGCAATGCATTTCTTTTGTGAGGTTTTACGTTTGCATGGAGTGCCGAAGACAATAGTTTCTGATCGAGACACTTTGGAGGATGTTTGATGCTACACTCTAATTCAGCACCACCGCACACCCTCAAATGGATGGCCAGACCGAAGCCACTAACCGTACCCTTGGCAACCTCCTTTGCAACTTGTGTTATGAGAGATTAAGGCAATGAGATCTTGTTTTGCCTATTCTAGAGTTTGTTTATGACAGTACTGTCCACAGGTCTATGGGGAAGTCACCTTTTACTTTGGTGTACACGAAGCCTCCTAACCATTTGGTTGATGTTTCTAGTGTACCAAGGCCTGTAGGAGCAAATAAAAGTGCTCTTGCTTATGCCAAAGATGTGCAAGCTATTCTTGAGGTTATGAAGAAGAGACTCGGAGAGATGTATGCCAAGGAGAAGGAGTGAGCTGATTCAAAAAGAAAGGTGCAAGTTTTTCAACCAGGTGAACAGGTGTTGGTTTATTTCCATAAAGAACATATGCCTTCAGGTTGGGGTAGCAAGCTACAAGCTAGAAGATTTGGTCTATACAAGGTGCTAAGGCGTGTTGACATAGGACGATTTCCAGATGCGTTAAAATAAATCTTGGACTGCCTGTACATAAGCTGGATTAGTTATTCACATGCAAGAACATCTACTTGGGACGTATGTATGCATGGGATGGACGTACATTTGCATGAAGGAGCCAATTCTAAATGCGTGCAAGTTGGTCCAATTTATGAACAAACTGACGGTCCAATTTACATGATATTCTGAATGCAATTAATGAAGGGACGTAACCAAAAGGAAGGCATAAT
Source organism: Hypericum perforatum (assembly GCA_012979155.1). NCBI lineage: Eukaryota > Viridiplantae > Streptophyta > Magnoliopsida > Malpighiales > Hypericaceae > Hypericum > Hypericum perforatum. Next base: position 21,982 of record SOPF01023568.1, read on the forward strand.
TCGTGCATCATTTGGACAGCTTGGATCAGCTTGAGTTACTATTGAATAAGTTGTAATAGCAATTACTTTCTGTCCTTTTATTTCTTTCGGTTAGAATCTGAATCATTAGTCTTTAATGTTTTCCATTACATGTAATAAGTGCATTAGATGCACGCATTTAAGGCTTTAGTTGCTTAGAGTTACGTTTTGTAACTTCCAGCTTTTGAATTCCAGATTGTACGCCTTTTAAAGGGAAGAAACGAAATGAACAACAAGACCAGAATATTATGAGTCACTGAATTGATTGTTTAAGAGCTTTATCTCTGAAATTACCATGGGTAATTTGATATACATGGATTTGCATAGTTGAAGCGTGGACTCGCTTTGTTTGATGTGTGCATGGACTTGCGCATGAGTTATCATTTATCCCTTGTTGGACCTATCATTTTATTTTCCTATCTAACCTAGTTCATTCCTATCTTTTATTTTCAATCCAATCATCCAAGATAAACCCTCACATTCTGAATTTCGTACCTAATTCAACTTGTGCTGCTTTGATCATTCGAACCTATTACTATAATTGTATTTGTTTTATCAAACTGATCCAAGTCACTACGCTTCCCTAAGTCAAGTGGTATCAGAGCCTGAGCAACGATCATCTCAATTTCCATATTGAGATTGTGTTCATACTATACACCTTTGTGAGATTGAGTGAACCATACACTAAGCCGTGCAACAAAATTTCGTGATCCTTTGATTCGAATTCCTTTAATCTACCAAACTCCACCAAAATCCGATCTGAGACATGTTATTTTCAAGAAGAAGAGAACGTGATTCAAGAGCTCAAGGACGTGGAGTTTGTGCCATAGACGTTCATCAAGGACACCTACATGTTCTTAGACGTACCAATAGGGAGATCAAGCAAGTACGTGTTTTTGGTCGTGACAAATGGAAATATAATTCATTCAGGTGTGAAGATCATTCATTCAGAAGAGATGTTGATAGGTTCTATGGAAATCTGGACGACCAAGAGTTCCTCCAATGGCTTGATTCGGTTGAAGATCATTTCAACTACAAAGATCTGACCGAAGAGGAAAAAGTGAACTTTGTGGCCTACAAGTTAGATTCTAAAGCAGCTGCATGGTGGCATAAGGAGCAAGAATTGAGAAGAAGAAGAGGAGAAGGTCGCCTACAAAGTTGGTCCTCTATGAAATGAATCTTAAGGAAGAAGTTTCTATCTTCAGATTGCAAGAAAGCCCTATATGCACAATTCCTGACATGTGTGCAAGGGAAAAGATCTGTGGATGAGTAGATGATTGAGTTTACTCATTTGGCATCAAGGAGTAACGTGGAAGACAAGGCAGATCACATGATTGCACGTTTTATTGATGGTTTGCAATCTAAAGTGAAACAACATATGGAGTATGATTTGTTTCTCTACTTTTAGGATGTTTGTGCCAAGGCACGCAAGATTGAATCGGCTTTGAAGAAGAAACGTGCATCCAATCAATATTCTAGATCAGGAGGGACTCCTAATTTTGGCAAGAATCTGGATAAGAGGGTTGTTCAAGAATCTGATCCAAAGACAACAACCAAGCCTAAAGATGTTCCTAAAATTTCACCATATGAAGGCGAAGAGTTTGAGTCCAATTCATCCTCTACGTTGCGTTGTTATAGGTGTAACCAAATTGGTCACATCGCTAAAGATTGTCTGAAGAGGAAGACCAATCAATTGGTTGAACGTGAAGAAAAGAAGAAGAAAGATGTGGAGACTTCTTCAGATTTTTGTTGCTATAAATGCAAAGAATTAGGGCACAAGGCAAGTGATTGCCCTAGGAAGAAATCCAACCAACTGGTTGCACAAAAAGATGAAGAAGAGGCAAGCCTTGATTTGTTTGTGTGTGCACCCATTGATGCAATTAGCAATCAAGAAGATTCAGATGAGTCTGAAAATGTGTGTAACGTGTTGCAGAAGGTTGACCTCGCTGCCGTGGAAAAAGAAGAAGAACAATGCAACAAACTGACCAAAACCATGCACGCTACAGAATTGGTAACTTCTCATAATCTGATGCTCGTTTCAACTATAGAATTCGAAGGTTGTCATGTGCTTGTGGTTCGTAATGTTCATGATCATGAAGAAAGTCAGGAACTAGGTTCGTTGAATGATGAGAATTTAAAGAACCTTCCTGAGCACGTAAAGAAGTTCTTGAAATTGAATTCTGAAGCAAGGGAATTCATGCATGAGAACAAGCATATATTGTGGAACGACCTTCTAAAGAATGCTCATGAAGAATTGTTGACTGATTTGTCACTAATTGGGATGGATTCGATTTGTCTAAGTGATTCAGACTTGGATCACAAGGTTACTAAGTCCCTACGTGACAAACTGAAGCCAAACATTATTTTGCATGCCCAACGGACCAAGTATCCTCCAAAGTGTCCGATTATAATTATTCACAAGAGTGGCTCTTCCAAAGTGGTCACAGATGTTTTAAGTTCGAGGCAGATTCTACTTGCTGAATTTCGTGGAGATGTCCAGCCATACAACTATCAACTTGGGACAAGTTGTTTTCTTAAGGAAGGGAGGATGACGTAGGACGATTTCCAGATGCGTTAAAATAAATCTTGGACTACCCGTACACAAGCTGGATTAGTTATTCACATGTAAGAACATCTACTTGGGACGTATGTATGCATGTGATGGACATACATTTGCATGAAAGAGCCAATTCTAAATGCGTGCAAGTTGGTCCAATTTATGAACAAACTGACGGTCCAATTTACATGACATTCTGAATACAATTGATGAAGGGATGTAACCAAGAGGAAGGCATAATTCGTGCATCATTTGGACAGCTTGGATCAGCTTGAGTTATTATTAAATAAGTTATAATAGCAATTACATTCTGTCTTTTTATTTCTTTCGGTTAGAATCTGAATCATTAGCCTTTAATGTTTTCCATTACATGTAATAAGTGCATTAGATGCACGCATTTAAGGCTTTAGTTGCTTAGAGTTACATTTTTTAACTTCCAGCTTTTGAATTACAGATTGTACGCCCTTTTAAAGGGAAGAAATGAAATGAACAACAAGACCAGAATATTATGAATCACTGAATTGATTGTTTGAGAGCTTTATCTTTGAAATTACCATGGGTAATTTGATATGCATGGATTTGCATAGTTGAAGCGTGGACTCGCTTTGTTTGATGTGTGCATGGATTTGCGCATGAGTTATCATTTATCCCTTGTTGGACATATCATTTTATTTTCCTATCTAACCTAGTTCGTTCCTATCTTTTATTTTTAATCCAATCATCCAAGATAAACCCTCACATTCTGAATTTTGTACCTAATTCAACTTGTGTTGCTTTGATCATTCGAACCTATTACTATAATTATATTCGTTTTATCAAACAGATCCAAGTCACTACGCTTCCCTACGTCACGTATCAATGAAAATGTCTATGTGATCGACCTGCCAGAGGATCTAGGGGTGTCAAGAACTTTTAATATAGCCAACCTCACCCCTTACTTCAATCCACTTCCATTGCCAAGTCGTCTTACTACTCGAGACTAGCACAATCTTAAGGAGGGGAGGATGCCGTAGGATGTCTCCAAAGTGCAAGCATACTCTCGGCCAACTTCATATACGTGATTGCATGGTGTGCATGGATTATGATTTCATTTAATGTTCGTTTGGAATTGTCCAATTTGAGAACTTTTAAAATTCTGTGCGATTGCCTTTCTTTTTGTGATTGTAATAAGGCAAGAGTTAATGCCATTATTAGGTGGTTAAAGTTGATTAAACGGCTGGATGAAATGTGAGAAGATGTGCTCTAATTGCTGCCTTCAAATCTGCCTTTGATCATGCCCCTATTTGTATTCCTTTCAATTCGAATAATGGACAGATTGAATTTGGACAAAACTGAATCACGAGTGAAGTGAGAACGCTGCGTGCATGTTGAGTGTGTGAATTTACCTTGGCCATTGGTAGGCTGCTTGGATTTTCAAGCACAACTTCCTCTTTATTTCAGAAGATTCAAGTGGAAGTAATTATCTTGTTACCAAGTGTACTTCAAACGAACCAAATTATCAATACTTTAGCATAATCATTCGTGTGCTTCTGTTGCGCTACGCCAGGGACCTGTGTTGGTGCTGCAGAATAGTAGCTTCTATAAGGACATCTCGTGCCTCAATTCATTGGTTTTGGGCCATCACTTTAACTTGCATCTTCTTGTCTTTCTAACGTGCCCGTTCAAGAGCTCCAATGTTGACTTTTAGCACAATGTTAGGGTCGAAGTCGGGTTCTTCACTACAAGTCCTTGGCATGCACTAGAGGTACCTACAAAGGTGTTGTATGTAATGTAAGTGGTCGAGTTACACAAACTAAACTACTATAAATTTTATGTCCAAAAATTTCTGTTTCGTCTCGACGATGCCAATTTGACGTACGTAAAATTGATGCACAATCTAATGTGTAATCAAATAGTATAGTAGGTAAGTAAGGTAACAATCACATAAGTACAACTTAGGTAACAATTACTTTGAGTGAGAAGAGTTTGTTTATGATGAAAATAAATAATGCTAGAAGTGTAAAAGAAAGAGTTAACAATAAAGACAAACTGAGCATGATACCTTCATGGATCAACTGCCTATACCGAGGTTATGGTTCTTATAAAGTCCTAACTAGTACTCGGAGTTGTCTAATGCATCTACCTAACACTTTCGCTCATTAAGTTGACAAAACGATACTAAGTTACCAATTAATGCTTTTGCTCATTAACCAGGCTTAGTATTAAATCAATCTTAATTATGGCTATTCCTCCTAATGGGTTATTCTCATGATATTAAGACGTCTTATTAATACCTAAGAATATGCTAATTAATTCTTCCACTAACTTGAGTGCCTGTTGGTCCACTCTCGTCAATTTGGATCATAACATAACAGATCAAGCTAAGTTAAGCATTAAGTACACCAACTAATAACTAATTTGCATGATATTTGAACCATAACCCAATAGAACAATTGATCACATGCTCAAGGCATCGCGCTTAATAGAGAACTACTCGCTATGCATAACAATAATTCACAAAATAATGGTGGATGAATTCATATTAAAAAGACCGGGTGAAGAAGCTTAGTCTAGATGATTCTACCTTCTACCCAGAATAAACTAAATGAATCCACGCTGTCCGTCTCCCAAGTATTCTCAAAAAATATTGGTGAACTAAAAGTTAGGTCTAAACTAGGGCTAGAGGCGTACTTATACCCTAGCTGCTAAAAAATCTAGAAAAGTAAGGAGTTCTTCCTAAACTACCAAGTCAAAATTGCTTAGTTTGTTAGGACCCAACGACCACTGGATGTATATTGATTGCCACTTTAGAACTCGCTTCTCCTCATAGCGTGCTCGCTGACTTTGTAGTGATCACTAGCTTTCCTTCGCAACCTTCATCCTGATACGTTTCCTCACCTTGCCCCTGCGCTGCGCTTCCTTTACCTACAAAGATTGTGCACACATCTAGGAGCTACTATTTGGAATTCAACCATAATAGCAAACTAATACTCCGAACAAATGCCAAAATCATCGCAAGAGTAACGCCTATTTCCATCTCTTGGATGCACAATCACAAGGTTAAACTAGCACGCATTAATGTGCAAAAAGGCATGTAAAGGAAATAAAAAGTATAAATAGTTATAAAAGGTTCTAAGGGAAAAAAAGGGAAAAGAAGATAATAAACATGTGAAAAGGTAATAAAAAGTTATAAATGGTGCAAAAATGCATAAAAATGTACATAATTGCATAAAAATGCAAGAAAAAGCAATAATAAGCTATAAAAGGCACGAAATGGTAATAGAAGGCCCAAAAAGGCAAAAAAAAGGACCAAAAAAGAGAAAAAAGGTGCAAAATGGTAAGAAAATACAAGAGACAATAAAAAGCTAGATAAATTGAACAAAAGGAGTGAAAATGCAATAAAATGCAAAAAATTTAAAAATAGGAACAAAAAGGAAAGAAAAGAGAAATAAAGACACAAAAAGGAAAGAAAAAGTCACAGATGGCAATACGGGCAAGAAAATGCATAAAAAACATGAAAAGACTACGAAAATACCATGAAAAGGCATAAAACAATAATAAGCTATAAAATATATGAAACGGAGCAACACGACAAGCAAATGCAAGAGATAACTAAAAAAAGATAAATAAAAGGGAAAAAAGAAACATAAGAATTGGCATGAAAGTTACAAGAAGGCATTGAAAGAGAATAACAAGCTATGAAAGGCAAGAAAAGGAGCAAAATGAATCAAAATGCAAAAGATAATAACAAAATAGAATTAAAAGTACAAAAGGCAAGAAATGTAAGAATAAGCATGAAAATATGCAAAAAGGCAACTAAAAACAAGAGAAAGTAAGAATAGGTAAGAAAAGGTAAGAAAATGTGTTCAAAGGCAAGAAAAGGAAAAACAAGACAAGAAAATGTGCAAGAAGGCAATGAAAAGCTATAAAAGGCGTAAAAGTGCATAAAAATATACGTAATGGCACGAAAATGTTAGAAAAGAAATAAGAAGCTATAAATGGCACAAAATGGCAATAGAAGGCCTTAAAAGGCAAAAAAATGGCAAGAAAATACAAGAGACAATATAAACCTAGATAAAAGAACAAAAAGGAGTTAAAATGCAAGGAAACTTGCAAAAGGGTAATAAAATAAAAGAAAATGTAAAACATAGGTACAAAAAGAAAAAAGAGACACAAGAAGGTAAGAACAAACAAAAAATTGTCATGACCTGATCTAAGGTCGGTGATTGGCACTAGACTCTGTGACATTTCATCAACATAATGTAAGCCTAGCAAGCTTGATTGTGTTTGTCTGGTTCGTCGTTGAATTTCCATGTCAAAACATATCAAACCAAGCTAAAAAAATTTCCAAACCCAAGACAAATTACAAACCAAAACTATGAAAATCCCAAAAGTGCTATATAAAGCTTGATTGTGTTTGTCTGGTTCGTCATTGAATGTGTTTTATTTGTACTCTATGAAGCATAGGATCTATTGTGTTTTTGTCCTCTGTTGGATAATCTTTTCATTTGGCCTCTTAAACGGTGACTTGTTCTATTTAGAGGGATATGCATGTGACTTATTTAAGTAACCCAAAAAGATGCTACGACATCTAATAATATGATTTTAGATACACTCCTTACAGGCTTGTTAAATGCTCGTGTCTTATTTGATTTATGATCGACACATTCATTTTTATCACCCCAGTTTGTGAGATCTTTTGATAGTCCACTTGTGTCATTTGGGGTGCTATTAGATGTTTGTACTCCTTCAGGTCATATCATTCATGTGCATTTAGTTCTTACATCGTGTGTGATAGTTGTGGATGGTCATGAGATGTTGGCTAACCTACATATGTTAGACATGGATGATTTCGATGCAATTTTGGGGATGGACTAGTTATCGTGCTATCATGCTACGGAGGATTGCTTTAATAAGACTGTGAAGTTCAAGCCTGTGGGTGAGCCAAAGTTTATGTTTTGGTGTGATAAGATGATGATTCTACCAAGGCTTATTTTGTGTTTGAAGGCTTCTAGATTATTAGAGAAGGGTTATGTTATCTACCTGGCTATTGTTAAAGAGGTTGATTATGATACCCCCTGTATATGTACTGTGTGAAAGGCTTTAGTGGTTTGATTGTTACTATCCATACCAACAAGGTGCACCTTCTTTTTGGACACACATCCTAAAAGAACTTCAATGTACGACAGATCCTATGCTCCATAGAGAACAAAGTACGCTGAAAAGACCTGAGGTTGTACAGTGGAGCTAGTTAGTCAAGTTATGAGGCATTACACTAATATTGATAAGGTGACTATTGATGATATTCTCATTGTGGAAATTTTTTTTGATGTTTTTCTAGATGAGTTACCGAATTTACCACCAGAGAGAGAGAAATTGAGTTAATGCCAGAAATAGAACCGATTTCTATACCACCATATTATACAGTACCGACTGAGTTAAAAGAATTGAAGATTCGGTTGCAGAACTTGTTGGATAAGGAATATATTCATCCTTGTGTTTCACCGTGGGGTGCTCCTATATTGTTTGTTTGGAAGAAGGATGGAAGTTTGAGACTATGTATTAATTATCACCAGCTTAATAAGGTAACAATCCACAACTAGTATCCTCCTCCATGTATTGATGATTTGTTTGATCAATTGAGGGATGCCAAGTGGTTTTGAAAGATTGACTTAAGGTCAACCCGATGATTTGTTTGATCAGTTGAGGGATGCCAAGTGGTTTTGAAAGATTGACTCAGGGTACCATCAGTTGAGGATTAGAAAGTAAGATATGACCAAGACAGCTTTCAGAACTAGGTATGGACATTATGAATTCTTAGTTATGCCGTTTGGTCTTATGAATGCTCCTACTTATTTTATGGGTTTGATGAATCGGGTGTTTAAGCCATTCTTGGATCAGTTTGTGGTAGTTTTTATTGATGACATATTGGTTTACTCACGGAATGAGGAAGAACATGAAAGACATCTGCGATTGGTTTTGAAGACGTTGCTGGATAATCAATTGTATGCCAAATTTTCTAAGTGTGATTTTTTGTTACAAAGTGTGGCATTCTTAAGACATGTTATTTCCAAGGATAAAGTGTCAATTGATCCAAAAAAGATAGAGGCTGTAGTGAATTGGCCAACTCCTACGAATATTACAGAGGTACGGAGTTTTCTTAGTCTAGCTAGATGTTATAAATGTTTCATAAAAGGATATTCCACTTTGGCCATTCCAATAACACGATTGACTCAAAAAAATGAGAAGTACGAGTGAACAGACAATTATGACAGAAGTTTTCAGGAGTTGAAGTATCTGTTAATTAATGCTTTGACTTTGGCTTTACCGTCTATAACTAAAAAGTATTCGATATATTGTGAGGCTTCTAGGATTGGCATAGGATGTGTATTAATTGAGGAAAGGAATGTGATTGCGTAGGCCTCTAGACAACTAAAGAAACATGAGCATAATTATCCAGTGCATGACTTGGAAATGGGTGTAGTTGTTTTTGTGCTAAAGATTTGGAGACATTACTTATACAGTGAGCAGTTTGACATATTTACTGACCATAAGAGTTTGAAGTACATTTTTAATTAGAGGGATCTGAATATGAGGCAGAGGAGATGGATGGAGTTTTTGAAGGATTATGATTGTACTATTAACTATCATCGAGGTAAAGCTAACGTTGTAGCCGATGCTTTGAGTCAGAAGTCAGCGAGTAGTTTGGCATATATGTCAGTGATGCGAATACCTTTGATTTTAAGTATACATGAGATAGTTCACGAAGGGTTAGAGTTGACAACAATTCTTGATGGAAATCAGTTTGTGATGTTAGGTGATTTACATCTGTAACCAACTATACGTGGTCGGGTTGTAGAACTTTAGAGAGATGATCCTGAGTTGATGAAGATGATTGAAAGAGTTGAAGAAGGTAAATTGCCTAAATTCCATCTCAGTTCAAATGGTATTTTATACTACAGTACTCGATTAGTCGTATCTGATGTAAGAGATGTAAGGAAGGACATTATGGCTCAGGCACACAAGATCGTTTATAGTATGCATCTAAGTTTTACCAAGATGTACCATGATATAAATATTCATTACTGGTGGAATGGTATGAAGAAGGACATTGGGGATTTTCTTACTAGATGTTTGACATGTCAATAGGTCAAAACTGAACACCAAAGACCTTCGGGTTTGTTGCAACTCCTGGATATTTCGGAATGGAAATGGGAACAGATTATGATGGATCTATTAGTAGGCCTTCCGACTTCACCACGAGGATTTGATTCAGTTTGGGTTATCATGGATAGATTGACAAAGTCAGCATATTTCCTACCAATCAAGAGTACATATAAGGCTGCTAATTTTGCTCAGTTATTCATTGATCATATTATTTGATTGCATGGAGTTCCTATCTCGATAGTCTCTGATCAAGGGATACATTTCACATCTTAATTTTGGAAGAAATTTTAGGATGCCATGGGTACTAGTTTGGATCTGAGCATAGCATTTCATCCTCAGATAGATGGACAACCAGAATGGACAATACAAATTCTTGAGGATATCATGTGATTGTATGTGATTGATTTTAGAGGTAGTTGGGAACGTTACTTGTCTTTAACAGAGTTTGCTTACAACAACAGTTATTAATCCAGCATTTAGATGGTACCTTATAAAGCATTGTACAGTAGGAAGTGCAGATCTCTGACATGTTGGGATGATGTTAGTGATAAGCAATATTTGGATCTTCAATTCATACAAGAGACAGTTGATAAGGTTAAAGTTATTTGAGAACACCTATGGGTAGCTCAAAGTAGTCAAAAGTTGTATTCAGATAAGAGAAGAAAAGACATTGTGTTTGAAGTGGGTTCGAATGTGTTTCTCAAGGTGTCTCCAATGAAAGGAATCATGAGATTTGGCAAGAAAGGAAAACTAAGTCCAAGATATATGGGACCATTTAAGATTCTACAACGGGGTAGTTGAGTGGCTTATTGGTTGGCACTACCAATAACATTCTCAAATATACATCTAGTATTTCATGTCTCAATGCTTTGAAAGTATCTACACGATCCTCACATGTGCTAGATTAGCCAAATATGGACTTTCAAGATAATCTCACCTATGAGGAGCAACCTTTATAGATATTGGATAGACAAGTGAGAAGTCTCAAGACTAAAGATCTTCAATTTATGAAAGTGGAATGGCAAAATTATTCTCCAGCCAAAGCTACATAGGAGTTGGAGAAAGACATATGAAAAAAGTATCCAGATCTATTTGAGTAACACCATACGTACTTCATGTCTTTAATAAATTTGGGGACAAATTTTCATAAGGGGGAGAATTGTGATAACCTCGGAAATGGTTGATTGATATTGCATTATGCTATCTACTTGAGAGATGAGTTATAGAAGTGAATTTAGATGTCCTTTAATCCCATTAGCAAGTTGGTTCAAGTTTGATGAAGTTCACTTAAAGAATTTCCAAGTTACGTAAAACTAGTTGATTAAATTTGGACAACAGTGATCTTGGTGTAGTCACTCAAACATAACTTCCTCAATTTTTTTCCAAATGACACAAGTCAATAGGATTCAGAAACTAGAAACATAGACCTACAGCTTAGCTTCTAAAAGTTTGGTTAGAAGTGAAAGGAAATGTGATGTGATCTCGGCAGGAGAAACATAATTATACGGATCTATTATTGCTTAGGATGGAGTAAACTTCAAACCCACGAACTGAACCAACAAGAACCTTGGCAAAAGAGCCTCAACCCGAGCTAAGAGCAATCTGAGAACCTCAAGTCAAGGTCGAATCACGCCACAAACAAGGATGGAAGTCTTGTTTGATAAGTGAAGATAAGTTCAAGCTAAATGACACACAAGCTTAGGCAAGAACAAGCTGAGTTATCAAAACTCATTAAGTCAAGAGACTTATAATATTCAGAATGAATTCATATATTGGGGTCCACATTTTATTATGCTAAGATGCCTTTATATAGGCTACAAAGTCTTTAAACATTCCGAAACAATCTAACTCCTAAAAAGGAGCTTGCAATCTGACCAAATTATACTTATTCCTAAATAGGTGAATTCTGGTCAGATTGTAATCTATTAAACAAGAAGTAATCTAATCATATAATACCTAGTAGATATAAGTAGATTCACGTCCTAAACAAGCCATAGGTTGCTGGAATATAATTTCCTA
>SOPF01023568.1:33731-49435 GCA_012979155.1 Hypericum perforatum
AATAGGTTGATGCACGTCCATAATAGGTTGAACTTCACACATGCATGATTCCAGAAGATTGCGTGCATTATAGGCTTCCAGATTAGCTTCAAACTCTCCAAAATAAAATCTGAGAGCAAATAGCTTCCTAAATAGCTCCAAGAACGTGCATGGGCTTTGCATGGGCTTCATGGACGTCCTTGGTCTTGCACAAACTTGCATGGGCTTCATGAACACGTCATTGGACTTGCACAAACTTGCTTGAAACTTTTTGGCCCGTTAGATTCATATCATGGCCCATCAGATTCATAACAAGGATAGATAGCCTAAAACAACAAGCCGTAGCTCTGATACCAATTGATGTGATCTCGGTAGGAGAAACACAATTTGCATGGATCTATTGTTGTCTAGAATGGATGAGACTTCAAACCCATAAACTGGACCAACAAGAACCTTGGCAAAAGAGCCTCAACCCAAGCCACAAACAATCTGAGAACTCCAAGCCACGTCGAATCACGCCATAAATGAGGATGGCAACTCGCTTGATAAGTGAAAAGATCATTCAAGCCAAGCACACCAGCTCAAAGCAAGAACAAAGAGTTATCAAACTCACTCGTCTAAAAAGACTCAATTGTATTCAGAATGTTGATTTCATTTTATTAAGTAAGGATGCCTTTATATAGGCTCCAAAGTCTCCAAATATTCCTAAACACTCCTAAATAAGAGTTCAAGGCTGGCCAAAACTCTCCTTCCTAAATTAAAGGAATTCTGGCTGAAGTAAACAACTAGTAGGAAAACAACCTAAATAAAGATAACTAACAACATAACTAGTGAATATCACGTCCTAAAATATAGTAGATGCAATTCCTTAAATTTAGGGATGCATGTCCAAGATAAGCTGAAATTCACGTGCGCATGTATCTAGGAGATTGCGTGCATCTCAAACTTCTAATTTAGCTTCCAAAACGTGCATGGGCTTCTCTTGAGCTACATGGAGTCCCTTAACTTGTGTGCTTGGGCTTGAGCCCAAACTTCCTTCATAAGTCCATTAAAATCAGATTGCAACTTCCTAGCTCTTGCCCTTGTCATTGGCCCAATTGAAACTTGAACTTGATGCGAATCTACAAGCTTGATAGTAGGTGCATCCTTGGGCTTGCTCACATCAAAATAGGTAAAAAACTGGCTAGAATTTAGAGCTTTGTGACTGGTCTATAAGTTACAATGACCAATCGTAAGGATTCCAAGGTTAGAAGTTATCTAAGTAGGTGAAATAGGCTGTTCAATGACTCACTAGCTACCTACTTATACTCAACAAGCTATTAGAAGAGGTAGGAAGCTCAAAAGATAAGGAAAAAACTAACACTTAGAAAAATAAAGAGAGAGAGAGTGAGAGGAAGGAGAAAGAAGCCGGTCAAGAAAGAATGCATCAATAAGCTATTTTGCAATCTAATCTAGACTTTTTGATTGTCAAAAAAATTGTAGATCACTAAAATACCTTTCGAATGGTGTATTATAGTTGTTATTTGGATCAAGCAGTCGACAGGAAATTTGTTTTGAATCTGGGTGTTGTTGAAGAAGCATACATCTGAGCAATGGGAAGAAGATTGGCTTGGCAAGTGTCCTTAGGCTTTGAATTTAAATTGGATGTTGTGAGGCCGGTTGTAGAGCACTAGATAAGATTTCTAAATATGTATCATGTGCATGATTTGGTTGAAGGAAACATATTGTGCACTTTGTTAAAGTTAGACTTACTAGTTATGTTCTAATAGCACGAATTGAAAGAGTGAAGCTTGGTAAGTTGCTTACTTGGAAATTTGAGGTTAATTTTGAGAGTCTGAGATTTTGAGAATATGTAAGGGAGCTGTGTTAAAGTGAGATATGGGTTGTCTTTGACATGTTTAGTCTATATCCGAATGAATAATTATGGATGAGCTCATGGTGTACTCCGTTGGTTTTCCATTGGTAAAAACAAATTGTTGTGTGCATGTTTGGGCATGAATGACTTGTATATAGAGTATGTGCATGTTGATATTGGTAAGGAACCAAGTGTTTACAGGATTTGAGCTATTGGTAACGTTTGGATGATTTTGCGATGATGAATTGCGAGTGTGCTTAAGTTGGTCATTTTGAAACATTAGAGGTGAATTGGTTTTGGAAACCAGAAGTTAACCTCATTCTATGGTTGCATATATTTGTAAAGAGTTTTCTAAGATTGAAAGAGCTTAACATGGAAGGATTATCATATTCGAGAACCAGTGTTATTGAGCGTGTTTGTCTAAGTAAGCGAATAGTGCATGATAAATTTGGTTGTGTGTTGTTATGTGTTTGTTTCAGACCTTGATGGTGTATGTCACATGCATATGGTATTGGTCTATGATATGTTTGGACATACATTTGATACGTTGTGATATGTGTGACATTTGTGAATAGCCTCGAGCTGATTGGTTTCTTCTAATGGATATGATTTTGGACTATTGGGTTATGTGTCTGATAAGATATGTGTTTTTGTGAGAGAAATGAATAGGCTTTCCTGTATTAATCGAGAATGTTAGTCTATGAGCTCATAGTTTTAGGGATATCACTAGTTTACATCTATTTGCTATCACTAGCTTACATTTGTATGCTAGCTTTGTTTGTTTATGGATGGAGATTTTGTTGGCCATTGGGATATCCCTAAGTAGTCAGAAGAAAGGGCCTTTCAAAACCTATTCATAGCTTTATGTGTGTGTGTGTCTGTATTTGTATTTGGTATTATGTATAGCATTTGGTTATCATGCATTTTGATTTAAGTGAAGTCGAATATGATTGAGTTCTATTGCATGCATATATTAGCCATAACTAATATGTTATGTCATATTCCCTTGCTAAGTGTTTTTAAACACTTACCCCTTATTGCATGCATACATGCTCAACTTTTTCCTTTGAGGGCTACAAGTTTAGGTCTTTGGATCATTTTTTTGTCTTCCTTCTATATAATTGCTCTGTAATAGTAGTGATTTAGAGATGCTTGTTGATTTTTGGTTTGTAAATTACTTTACTTTTGTATCACTTTTGAGACTTTAATGATTTCTGTTTGTAATTTATCTTCCACTTAATTTGATTATTGTGAGATGGTATTGAGGCTTGCTAGGCTTGCATTATGTTGATAAAATATCGTAGAGTCTAGCGCCGATCACCAGCCTTAGATCGGGTCGTGACAAAAATATGAAAAAATGCATAAAAGACAAGAAAAAGTAATAAAAGGTAATATGGTAAAGAAAATGCAGAAAAGCACGAAAAGATTATGAAAAAATTAAACGGTGCAAAAAGAAAAGAACATGCTCGTAAAGGCAAAAAAAGCATAAAAAGACATGATAAACTATAAAGGGCAAGAAAATGAGCAAAATGGTTAGAAAAAGCAAGAGTCAATAAAATAAGTCAATCAAAACCACAAAAGGCAAGAAATGTAAGAACATATATGAAAATATGCAAATGGCACTAAAAAGTATGAAGTTATAAAAGGTTCTAAGGCAAAAAAAAGGAAAAAAGATAAGAAACATGCCAAAAGGTAATAAAAAGTTATAAAAGGCACAAAAATGCATAAAAGTGTACATAACTGCATGAAAATGCAAGAAAAGGCAACAGTAAGCTATAAAAGACACAAAATGGTAATAGATGGCCCAAAAAGGCAAAAAAAAAGACCAAAAAGGAAAAAAGGTGCAAAATGATAAGGAAATACAAGAGACAATAAAAGCTAGATAAATTGAACAAAATGCGTGAAATGCAATAAAATGCAAAAAAATAAAAAAAAGGAACAAAAAGGAAAGAAAATGTATGGGCACAAAAATGAATAAAAAACATAAAAGGCAATGAAAAATACCAAAAGGCACAAAAAGGGAAGAAAAGTCCCCTAAAGACACGAAAAGGCATAAAAAAGAATAATAAAGTATAAGAAAAGGAGCAAAAAGACAAGAAAATGCAAGAGATAATTAAAAAAGTTAAATAAAAGGGAAAAAAGAAATATTGGAATTGGCATGAAAATATGCAAAAAGGCAACTAAAGGCTAGATAAAGTATGAATAGGTAAGAAAAGCCATTCAAATGCAAGAAAAAAAAAGAAAAAAATGAAAAAAAGGTAGTAAAAAGCTATAAAAGGCATAAGAATGCATAAAAATGTGCGTAAATGCACAAAAATACAAGCAAAGGCCATAATAAGCTATAAATAGCATAAAAGGATAATAAAAGGCCAAAATTTTTTGAAAAGGACCACAAGAAAAGTTGGAAAATGGCAAGAAAATATAAGAGAATAAAAAACTAGACAAAGGAAAAGAAAGAAAATGCAAGAAAACTTGCGAAAGGGCAATATATGTAAGAAAAAATTAAAAAGAGGCACGAAAAAAGATAAAATATAAAGAGACACTAAAAGATAAGAGAAGACAAGAAAATAGGCAAAAAGGCACAAAAAAGGAATATAGGCAAGAAAATGGACAAAAAAGACAATGAAAAATACTAAAAGGTACAAAAAGGATAGAAATGGCCTATAAAAGTTACGTGAAGTCATTGAAAGAGAATAGCAAGCTATGAAAGGCAAGAAAAGGAGAAAAATGAATCAAAATGAAAAGGATAATAAAAATAGAATTAAAAGTCCAAAAAGCCAAGAAATGTAAGAATAAGCATAAAATGTGCAAAAAGGCAATTAAATAATAGAGAAAGTAAGAATAGGTAATAAAAGGCAAGAAAATTTGTTCAAAGGCAAGAAAAGGAAAAACAAGAGAAGAAAATGCGTAAAAGTGTATAAAAATATATGTAATGGCACGAAAATGAAAGAAAAGCAATAAGAAGCTATAAAAGGCACAAAATGGCAATAGAAGGCCCAAAAAAGGCAAACAAATACCAAAAAAGGAAGAAAAGGTAGAAATGGCACGAAAAATAAGAGACAATATAAACCAACATAAAAGAAGGAAAAGGCATTAAAATGCAAGAAAACTTGCATAAGGGCAATAAAATAAAAGAAAATGAAAAAAATAGGCACGAAAAGGAAAAAGGAGATACAAGAAGGTAAGAAAAAGTAGTAAAAGGTAATATGGGCAAGAAAACGCATAAGAGCACGAAAAGACAATGAAAAAATTAAAAAGTGCAAAAAGGCAAGAACAAGCTCGTAAAGGCAAAAAAACATAAAAAGGCAATAATAAACTATAAAGGGCCAAATTGAGCAAAATGGCTAGAAAAGCAAGATATATGAAAAACTCAATCAAACGTGCAAAAAGGAAAGAAATGTAAGAAGTGATATGAAAGTGTGCAAAAAGGCATATATAAAGGCAATAAAAAGTATGAATAGTTATAAAAGGTTCTAACGAAAAGAAGATAACAAACATGCAAAAAGGTAATAAAAAGCTATAAAAGGTGTAAAAATGCATAAAAATGTATGTAAGTGCATGAAAAGGCAAGAAAAGGCAACAATAAGCTATAAAAGGCACAAAATGGTAATAAAAGACCCAAAGAG
Source organism: Hypericum perforatum (assembly GCA_012979155.1). Lineage (NCBI taxonomy): Eukaryota > Viridiplantae > Streptophyta > Magnoliopsida > Malpighiales > Hypericaceae > Hypericum > Hypericum perforatum. The sequence goes on from SOPF01023568.1 coordinate 39,192, forward strand.
ACAAAAAAAAGACCAAAAAGGAAAAAAGGTGCAAAATGGTAAGGAAATACAAGAGACAAAAAAATCTAGATAAATTGAACCAAAGGCATGAACATGCAATAAAATGCAGAAAAATGAAAAATAGGATCAAAAAGGAAAGAAAAGAGAAGTAGAGACACAATAAGGAAAGAAATGTTATAGAAGGCAATACGGGCTAGAAAATGCATAAAAACATGAAAAGACTATAAAAAATACCAAAAGGCAAAAAAGCAAGAAAAGTTCACTAAAGGCAAGCAAAGGCATAAAAAATTAAAAGCTATAAAATATAAGAAAGGGAGCAAAACGACAAGAAAGTGCAAGAGATAATTAAAAAAAGATAAATAAAAGGGAAAAAAGAAACATAAGAATTGGCATGAAAATATGAATAGGCAAGAAAAGCCATTCAAATGCATGAAAAGAAAAAAAATACAAAAACAATCAAAAGCTATAAAAGCGTAAGAATGGATAAAAATGTACGTAAATGCACGAAAATATAAGAAAAGACCATAGTAAGCTATAAATAGCACAAAATGATAATTGAAGGCCAAAAAAGTTAAAAAAAAGGGACCAAAAAACAAAGAAAAAGTGGAAAATCGCAAGAACATATAAGGAACAATAAAAAGCTAGATAAAGGAAAAGAGAGAGTGCGAAAATGCAAGAAAACTTGCGAAAGGGCAATAAATGTAAGACAAAATTTAAAAAGATGCACAAAAGAAAAGAAAAAAAATATAAAGAGACACTAAAAGATAAGAGAAGATAAGAAAATTTACAAAATGGCACACAAAAAGAATACAGGTAAGAAAATGCACAAAAAAGACAATGAAAAATACTAAAAGGTACCAAAAGTCATGAAAAAGCCTATAAAAGTTACGAGAAGGCATTAAAAGAGAATAGCAAGCTATGAAAGGCAAGAAAAGGAGCAAAACGAATCAAAATGCAAAAGATAATAAAAAAATAAAATTAAAAGTACAAAATGCCAGATGTAAGAATAACCATGAAAATATGCAAAAAGGCAATAAAAACAAGAGAAAGTTGATGAGTACACTCATTATTCGTGTATATTTCGTAATAGTTTTCTAGCATTTTTAGTTGATTTAGTTGTATTTTAGTTGTCATTGTGTTAGTTTTCATTCATTGTGTGTTTTTATAGAGTTTATCATTTTTCATTGAGTTTGCTTGTTTTTATGAGCTAATTTGAGGAGAAGTGGAGGACGATCGAGCAAGCACATGAAGGCATGGGTGAGAGGAAGGTTACGAAGGCAAGGAGTGCAAATCTACCACCACGTACTTGTCCAAAAAAGGTTTGAGCACTTGATGCATCAGTCTCATAAAGGTGCTTGGAGCATTTGTAAGGCCAAATGGCATCACGAGCCATTCATACAAGCCATCTTGCATTTTAAATGTGGTCTTCCACACATCACCAGGCCTAATTTTGATTTGATGATACCCGCTCCTCAGGTCAATCTTGGAGAATATGGTTGCACCACTCAGGTTGTCAAGCATATCATCAAGGCCAGGTATGGAAAATCTATACCCAATGGTGATCTTGTTGATTGCCCTGCTGTCAATGCACATTCTCCAAGTGCCATCTTTCTTTTGTACGAGCAAGGCTGGCATACCATACAGACTTATGCTCTCTTGCATGTAGCATTTCACTAGCAACTCTTGCACTTGCTCTCTGAGAGTTTGATTCTCTTTAGGACTCAACCTATAATATGGCAAGTTTGGAAGAGTTGCATCTGGTATGAGGTCAATCTGATGCTGGATGTCACGTAAGGGTGGTAACCCCTTTTGCAAGCTTTCATCCACAAGCTCTGGAAAGAGTTCAAACAACTCCAACACCACTCTGGGAAGTGACTCTAGGCCTTTGTCATCCTTTGCATGGGGATTGGTCATAATAAGAGCATGGAGACAGCCTACCTCTTTAAAGGAATTTGCAAGCTCTCATGATGAAGTCACCATTATCACAAGCTGTGTGGTACTCTTAGCTTACTCCTTAACATACTTAGGCTTCTTAGGCAGCAAAGTGAACTTCTCTCCCCCTCTTTTCACCTCGTATGTGTTTTTATCTCCATGATGTAATAACTTGTTATCAAATGCCCACAGTCTTCCAAGCAGGATGTTGCAAGCATCCATCTCCAACACATCACATTCCACATTATCTGTGTACTTTCCTATAGTAATATGAAGGGTGCATCTCTTATTAACCTTGATCCCACCACCTAACCTAGCCCATCCTATAGAATAAGGAGTAGGGTGAGGTGTAGTCTTCAATCCGAGTGCCTCCATAGTCTGGCTACTCACAAAATTCTCTTGGCTTCCTCCATCAATAATCACCTTGCAAGTTTCCTTGCCAACATAGCAACGGGTACGGAACAGATTGTTCCTTTGAGAGTCATCCTTTTTGGAGGTGGTTAATGCCATCTTCCTCAGAACACCATAATAAGCATCTTCCTCCTCCTCCTCCAAAATCTCAGAATCATCCTCTCCACTTTCTTCAACTGGAGCGCACAAGTAAGCTCCTGTTTGCTCATCCTCCTCATCTTCTCTTTCATACAATTGCGTGAATCTCCTCCTTGGACAATCACTAGACTTATGACCAAAAGCATTACACTTAAAACAACAAATTGCTCCACTTGCTTCAGGCTCTTTTCCCTTCCTTTGAGGGACTTTGGATACAATCCGTGGCTTAGGAGCCACTCTCTCTTCCTGAGCCTTGGCAACTCCTTTGTCACTCATCTCTTTAGAAGGGTTAGAAGACGACTGACTAGTGCTAAAAAAGTGATTTGGAGCTGGTTTCTTCTTCTTTAAGGCAGCTCCAATCTTTCTAGCCTTAGCGCTTGCATCGTGAAAGTACAAGAATGTGTTAAATTCTATTCTACTCTTTATTTCATAGCTCAGTCCATCCAAAAAACATGCTATTATTTGGTCCTCATTCTCCTCAACATCATTTCTAGTAGCCAACCTCATAACTCAGTCATGTACTCCTCAACAGAATGGTTACCTTGTGTACACGTGAGGAACTGAGAGTAGATAGTTTGGTGGTAGTCCACAGGCAGAGATCTCTCCCTCAAAGCCTGTTCCATAGAGGGCCAGTCTCTGATTGGAAAATCTCCTCTTCTTTTTCTCATCTCTTGCTTTTTCCTCCACCATACAGCTGCTCCAGATTCTAACTTGAATGTCACGTAACTCACCTTCTGCTCCTCCATGAGATCCATGCAGTCAAAGTATTTCTCCATGGAGTCTAACCAATTCAAGAAGCCTTCTACATCCAGATCACTGAACTGCCCTACCTCATCCTCTTGGATAGAGGGTTGCATCAGAATCACCATCATACTCTATTTCTAGATTAAGATGTGCCTCAGTTGGAGGAGGTTGCGCCACGAGATTGGTAAGTTGTGTGCGGATCTCCAAAATGGTAGCCTCTAATTTGGCGAACCTTTAGCACATATCCAGATTTTGGTTGTTTGTGGGGTCAGTCATAGTGGCTCAGCCTTTGGTGGTACTAAGTAGGTTAAAAGGGACACGGATCATAGAATCATGTAGTCTTGTGATTTGGCTCGTAGATAGGGTCTCTCACAACTCTCTGTGGTGATAATGTTCACACTCAACTTACATGATCAATATAGGAATTGCTCTGATCTCACACTCGCTCTGATACCACTTGGCATAGCATAATAGAAGCACAAAAATAGGGATGCTAACTTGGTTACAATCCGAAAGAACTAAAGGTAAGAAGGGTACACTTCCTGATATGAATCTGATAGGCCAAGAAGTTTCAAGCAAGATTGTGCAAGTCCAAGGACATGTCCATAAAGCTCGTGCAAGTTTGTGCAAGACTAAGGACGTCCATGAAGCCCATGCAAAGCCCATGCACGTTCTTAAAGATATTTAGGAAGTTATTTGCTCTCAGATTTCGTTTTGGAGAGTTTGAAGCTAATCTGGAAGCCTAGAATGCACACAATCTTCTAGAAGCATGCACGTATGGAGATCAACCTATTATGGACGTGCATCAACCTATTTGGACATGCATCAACCTAATTTGGACGTGTATCAACCTATTTTGGAAGCATGGAACTTTCTCAGATTCTACTTAAGCTATTTAGTAAAGTCAATAGTTTTGTTTAGGAAATTATATTCCAGTAACCTATGGCTTGTTTAGGACGTGAATCTACTTATATCTACTAGGTATTATATGCTTAGATTACTTCTTGTTAAGTTGATTACTATCTGACCAGAATTCACCTATTTAGGATTAAGTATAATTTGGTCAGATTGCAAGCTCCTTTTTAGGAGTTAGTTTGTTTAGGAATATTTGAGACTTTTGGAGCCTATATAAAAGGTTCCTATTCAATAAAAACGTCAACCAACTTTGGTACCCAATACACGAATTCATTCTGAATATTACAATTCTTTGACTTAGTGAGTTTTGATAATTCTTCTAGTTCTTGCCTAAGCTTGTGTGTCGTTTAGCTTGAACTTTACTTTCACTTATCAAGCGAGTTTGCCATCCTCATTTGTGGCATGATACAACCTTGACTAAGGTTCTCGAATTGCTCATTGCTCGGGTTATGGCTTGTTTGCCAAGGTTCTTGCAAGATTAGATTCGTGGGTTTGAAGTCTACTCCACCCTATTCAACAATAGATCCATAAACTTGTGTTTCTCCTGCCGAGATTACATCAGTTGGTATCAGAGCTACGGCTTGTTGTTTAGACCACCTATCTTTGTTATTTTATGTGCATAGTACTCAGCTTATTGCTTATCAATTGGCTGATCTATCCGTTTAGTTTTTGTGTGTGTTAGTTTGTGTTTTTGTTTTGTCTAGTAGTTGATTTCATTTTGTGTTTTAGTTTTAGTGTTTAGCAATTAGAATTCGTGACCTAGGTTGTGCATTCTAATCAAGAAAAGAAAAAGAACAAAAAAAGAGAGAAAAAATAGAAAAGGAAACAAAAAAAGGGAAACAAAATTTTTGGCATAGGCAACATGTTTTGGGAACAAACTTTAGGCAACATTGATATTAAGGTGTTTGACCGCCTTGGTAGGAAAGTGCCAACAAATATTGCGAGCAGAGATTGAGCCACTATACCAATGCTTAGATGCAATAGAGAATTCTCGCACAAGGCAATAACCAAGAGGCAAACTACGTGAACAAAGGAGTAGAGTACCTAATAGAGGGTCAAACGAAGCTGATTCTGTCTCTGAGAGGAGACGTCAAATTACCACAAGGGACAATGAAGACAAGTTGAAGGAATTTGAAGCCTGTTTGGCTAGACAAATTGAGTTGTATTCAAAAGAAGTTGGTAAAGCACATCATAAGAACATCTTTCAAGCTAAGAGTGAAATTAAGGAGAAGGTATGTTATGATATCAACATTACTTCTGATCAGATTGTTGAAGATGTTTTGACATGGGAGGAATTTGGTGAGTTTTCCAATGATTTATTTGATGGAGATGGTTTTAATGAGCATGACATGTCACTTCTTTACTTAAAAGATTTGTTTGACGAATCAGAAGTTATGGAAGTTGATCACAAGAGGAGGCATCTTGTTACTATTGTTGGTGAACATGACGAACTTGTTTTTTACTAATGACAAGGAAGAGGTTCAGCCCATATCTTACATGTCTCGAGATTTTGTTATTGAACATGTTGATCCTATTGACTTCTTAGGAGTTGACAAGTATGATTATGCTGGAGGCTCAATATTGCTCGAGTTATGGAATAATCTGAGGTTTAAAGAAAGGTTTGTGCGAACAAGTATGTTCTTGGCTTTCCGATTGGAAATGACATCCTACTTTTTATGCTCAAAGTATTTATTCAATTAGAGTGGGAGATATCAAGTGCAGCCACGAAGTTCGAAGATTAAGCCTTGTTCCAGCAATATTATCCATCCAAGAATGCATGACGTATGTAAGGATTTGAGGACAAATCCCTTTCAAGAGGAGGGGAATGACATGAATCTGATGGGCCATGATATGAATCTGATGGGCCAAAAAGTTTCAAGCAAGATTGTGCAAGTCCAAGGACGTGTCCATGAAGCAAGATTGAAGAGTTTGAAGCTAATCTGGAAGCCTAGAATGCACACAATCTTCTAGAAGAATGCACGTATGGAGATCAACCTATTATGGACGTGCATCAACCTATTTGGATGTGCATCAACCTAATTTGGACGTGCATCAACCTATTTTGGAAGCATGGAACTTTCTCAGATTCTACTTAAGCTATTTAGTAAAGTGTCGTAGGACGTCCAAGAACAAGGTGCAAGTTCAAGCTACTTCACGTGTGCATGCGTTGCATGGAAACTTTGGCCAGCTTGTAACTTGTCATAATTGCACTTTCTTTTATTTTGTTTTGTAATAAGTAGCATGGGACTTTCTATTTTCTGCCATTGCTAAGGAGAGGGCCGAGCAACTAAATAATGAGGAGAGATAATAAGGGAAAGTTAGGACTAGAAAGTTCAATTATGGACGTGGGAAAATAGGAAAGGTTGTAAAAGCTACGTGTGTTAATGCGCGCCTTGATTTGAGCTCATTTAAATTGAGCAAAGAAAGGAAATGAAGATCATGTTGAATTAATCCAGATTTTCTGAGAGTTGCCAAGTGCAAGAGTAAGCATGGCTATGCTTGTGTTCGAAATTAGCCATTGATTGGCCGCTCTTTATTGAGCAAACCTCAATCACCCTACGCAAGTTGGTGATTGTTGAATTTTCAAATTTACTTAGGTTACAAGTTACGAATTTCTTCCACAATTTTCAAACCATTTCGTTGTGCTACATTAAGTGGTATCAGAGCCTAGATTACGATCAGATCAGTTTCCACATTGATCTTGAGTGCATGTTATCACCATAGAGAGTTAAGAGTGAGCCCACCTACGAGCCAATCCACAAGGTAACGCAATCCCCTGATCCATGCCTCTTTTACCAAACCAAGATCCACTAAAATCCGATGCTCTATGGCTGACCCTCTGGACAACCCCAATCCAGATATGCGACAAAGATTCACCAATTTGGAGTTTGTCATCTTAGCAATTCGCACACAACTTACTAATCTCGTGGTGCAACCCCCTCCAGCTGACGCACGACTTGACCCCGAAGTGGAGTATGACGGAGACTCGGATGCAACCCTCTATCCAAGAGGAGGAGGAAGGGTAGTTTGTAGAGCAAGAGGGCATGGAAGAGGAGATGCTGGACACAGTGCAAGAAGAAAAGTTAACTGTGTTGAGGATCGTGAAGGTGATTATGTAAGGCGTGTTGATAGACCCTTTAAGATGAATATTGAAAAATTCTATGAAGATGCTGATGTAGAAGAGTTCTTGAACTGGATGGACTCGATAGAAAAATATTTCGATTGTATGGATCTGACCGAGGATCAAAAGGTGAACTATGTCGCCTTTAAACTCGAATTCGGAGCAGCTGTATGGTGGAGAAAAGAGCAAGAATCTTGACAAAGAAGGGGAGACTTGCCAATTCGAGACTGGCCAACCATAGAGCAGGCTTTACGTGAGAGATTTTTGCCTGTGGATTTCCACCAAGCCTTATTCTCGCAATTCTTATCCTGCACGCAAGGTAACAGGATGGTTGATGAATATATTGTGGAGTTAATGAGGTTGGCAGCACGAAATGATATAGAGGAGTATGAAGATCAAATGATAGCAAGGTTCATCGATGGATTGCACTATGAGGTGAAGAGCTGACTGGAGTTTGACACGTTCTTATATTTTCAAGATGTGTGTAACAAGGCACGCAAGATTGGAGCTGCCCTTAAAAGAAAGCGAGTGATTAACAATCATTACACCCCGGGCCAGACATCAAGTTTCACTCATGGAGCAGAAAAGAGTCCCGCACCTACCGGGGATACAAGGGCCATTCCTCAATCAAGACCTGCCCTTTCTAATGTGGAGCAAGTTTAGAGAAAGGGGAAGGAGATTGTCAAGGGCTCTTCACGCCTCAAATGTTTCAAATGTAAGGAAATAGGCCACAGATCAAGCGAGTGCCCAAAGAGGAAGTTTGTACAAATGTGCGAGCATGAAGGGGATCCAGAAGATGCTCTCTTTTGTGCACCTGTGGAGGAAAGTGGAGAGGAGTCACAAGAAGAGCTTGTAGATGATGAATAGTGCTACATAGTTATGAGAAAGTTGGCCTTTTCCGTGGAGAAGATGGATGCAACTCAGAGGCATAACCTTTTTCGTACAATATGTCATGTGGGAAAAGAAGTTTGTGATATCATAGTGGATGAGGAAAGCCAGGAGAATTTTATAAGTGCAAGCATGGTAGAGAAGCTCGGTTTAAAGACCACTCCACATCCTGCCCCCTCCTCTATTGGATGGGTGCAATCAGGAGTGAGTATTCGAGTTGATTCACGTTGCCAAGTGCCGATCTCTATCGGGAAATTTACTAATGTTGTGACGTATGATGTGCTTTGCATGGATGCATGCAACATTCTTCTCGGAAGGCCTTGGGAGTATGATAATAAGGCCGTGCATAAAGGAGAGGAGAACACGTACAAAGTAATCAAAAATGGCCAGAAGTTTACATTGCTTCCAAGAAAACTGAAGAATCTTGGCAAGAAAGGAAGCAACCTTGTCCAAATGGTGACTCTTTTGACTTTGCTCAAAGAGTTCCAACTCTCCTGAAAGGAGGTAGGAGTATGTCATGTCCTTCTTTTGGACAACAACCTAAAGCAAGATCCAAGGAGCGACAAAGATTTTCCTCGTGAAGTTCGAGTGCTCTTGCAAGAGTTCAGAGATGTCTTCCCCTTGGATCTACTAAAGGGGCTTCCCCCCATGCGTGAAATTCAGCACAACATTGACCTTGTTCCCGGTGCCACCCTCCCAAGCTTACCTCACTATAAAATGAGTCCCGAGGAGCACAAGATCTTGAAGTCTCAAGTGCAAGAATTTCTAGAGCAAGGATCAATACGTGAAAGCCTAAGCCCTTGCGGAGTTCCTGCCCTACTTGTCCCTAAAAAGGATGGCTCGTGGTGAATGTACGTGGACAGCCAAGCCATCAACAAGATCACCGTGGGGTATAGGTTCCCCATACCTAGGCTTGAAGATATGCTTGACAATCTGAGTGGCTCCACTATCTTCTCAGAGATAGACTTAAAAAGTGGATACCATCAGATTAGAATTAGGCTTGGGGATGAGTGGAAGATAGCCTTTAAGACCAAGGAGGGGCTATACGAGTGGATGGTGATGCCATTCGGCTTAACGAATGCACCAAGTACATTTATGAGGCTGATGCACCAAGTTATGAGACCATTTCTTGACAAGTTCATGGTTGTCCCACGCTAAAAGCTTCTACTCTTATCCTTATAAGTATTTTGCTGACTTAGACGATAGGTCGTCTACCTGGACAACCTGGCGTGTGCCAACAATTCTTGGCATGTGCCAGGTTTTGTGTTTCCGAAGAGTTGGAGTATGCCAACTCTCCTGGCGTATAAATTTTAGCCTCGAATGGCCCAAGTTGGCGTACGCCAACTATACCTGGCATGCACCAAGATAGCAGAATTTCCAGCAGAGTTACAGCAATGAGTAAATACGGGAATATCGTCCCACAAGGACCGAGTTTAAGGCTTCTAATTGGCTTACTAACTTTTCTAGGAAAAGATTATGAAGATTGGTTGATTAAAAACTCGTTCTAAAGTATGATCACTAATCTACAGATTATAAACTTGACTAGTTTGAAGGTTTTGGTTTTCAGAACAGATTTTAACAACTTAATAAGCTTAAATGAGCAAGGTGAATTTAAAACCAATATAATCAACAGATTTAGAGAGTTTACTAAGTACATAACATGGTCCAAGTGTTTCAAAAACAACCAAACTACACTCTCTTGCTAGAATGGTCTAAATTGCTTCTTTACTATGCTTAGAATGGTTAGATGTACTCTCGACACCAAAAACTAACTAAACACAGCAAAGAACCAACTATATGCATCATTTAAAGGACAAAAAGTCAATAAGGCAGAATATTATCAGATCTAACCCTCAACTTATCTAACTAACATTTCCATTTAAACCATCTCCTCCCGGTTTCAAGTTTAAACTAATTTCCAACCTTAGTGATCAAGCAAGTTTAGCATGGCATTAGGTTCGTTAGTTTGACATGTTCATATTGATTTTAACCCTCTAAACGGTGACTATATCTTGGCTTCAAGACACCAAACTCACAGAATTTTCTAGTCACACATATTAACAATGAACAACATAATCAAAAACAAGAACATACT